>PVIU01019923.1:0-35204 GCA_004026605.1 Ondatra zibethicus
TCCTGCAGTTCCTTTATTGTATAGGATTGTTTTGGCTATCCTGGGCTTTTTGTTTTTCCATATAAACTTAGTTATTGTTCTCTCAAGTTCTGTGAAGAACTTTGTTGGGATTTTGATGGGGATTGCATTGAATCTGTAGATTGCCTTTGGTAGAATTGCCATTTTTACTATATTGATCCTACCAATCCAGGAGCATGGGCGATTCTTCCATTTTCTGGTATCCTCTTCAATTTCTTTCTTCAAGGTCTTAAAGTTCTTGTCAAATAGATCTTTTACTTCCTTGGTTAGTGTTACCCCAAGATACTTTATTCTATTTGCGGCTATCGTGAAAGGTGATGTTTCTCTGATTTCCCTCTCGGTTTCTTTATCCTTTGTGTATAGGAGGGCTACAGATTTTTTTGAGTTGATTTTGTATCCTGCCACATCACTGAAGGTATTTATCAGCTGTAGAAGTTCTTTAGTAGAGTTTTTGGGGTCACTTATGTACACTATCATATCATCTGCAAATAATGAAAGTTTGACATCTTCCTTTCCAATTCGAATCCCCAAGATCTTCTTATTCTGTCTTATAGCTATTGCTAGAACTTCAAGCACTATATTAAAGAGATATGGGGAGAGTGGAAAGCCCTGTCTTGTTCCTGATTTTAGTGGAATCGCTTTGAGTTTCTCTCCATTTAATTTGATGGTAGCTGTCGGCTTGCTGTATATTGTTTTTATTATATTTAGATATGAACCTTGTATCCCTAATCTCTCCAAGACCTTTATCATAAAGGGATACAAGGAGCCAGCTGTGTTACTGGGAATGAGCTGATGGATGTGGTGGCATAGACAAGAATCCAAACTCTAGACAAAAGACGCCAGCTCTGCTTTCCTCTTAAGCCTTCTGTGAAGCTATAAGACACACTTCAGTAGTCTTGAACATAAAAGCTTTTTTTTCCAATTTGAACTGTGACAATAAAACAATATATATATATATATATATATATATATATACACACATATATGAGCACATAGATAAATGAATAAATAAATAAGTAAATAATGACTACAATATGCCTTGGGCAGTAAAAATGCTTGCTACCAAGTGATAGCCTGAGTTTTGTCTCTGAGACACAAATGGTAGAAGAAGAGATCCAATTCCCACAACTTGTCCTTTGAGCTCCACACTAATACAATAGTGTGTACATGCAAACACACGACACACACATGCAAATAAATGTAGTAATTTAAAAAATAATTATGTGAACAAAAAAGTAAAAAAAAATTAAATATTTGAAACAGTGCAATGTTAAACTCTATGTATTTGAAAGAGTTTGATGAAAATTATATATATTATTCATATACTTTCGCTCATACATATTACATAAATATACAACATATACATTTTATATATTCATGTTGCATGTTCAGACACTTAAATGAAGAAGCAAAAACATGAATAACTACTGTTAATGGTAAGAAGTCGACCCTTAGACAAGTCAATATACATCCTACTGAGCTAGCTTGAGGGAGAAAAATATTCAGGACTGCAGAAAAGATCCGTAATAGCTAAATAAGGATACTGCGAGGAGATGGGAACTTTAGGGAAAAATAGCTAGCTTTCACAAATTGGTTTGTTTACCTACACCTTCTGTTCACACATAAGGAACACAAATTATGATTTATGAGCAACAGAAGGTTGCTTTACATTTCTACACAAGGTTTTCTGGATTCAATCTTGTCTTATGTTAAAATAATGTGGATAAATCCCAGAGACTTAGTCACATCAGCAAAGAACTGAACTGGACTGTACCACACAGGGATGATCTATTTGAAAACCAGTGATGGAGAACAATACATGAAGACTCTTTATCTCTCAGTATACTTGTGAACTTAATGAGAAAATTCTTATTTCCTCATTTGTAACTGTTTCAGTAATGGAAAACCTAGCACTTTCAGAACAAACTATTGAAAATATTGCTGCATTTGCAAATATATTCAAAATAATTCATTTTAGTTTGCAATTTGAATTAGTATTGCATTTTAAGTATACATTATCCATACATAAATCGAATAAATTTTAGCTGATTTATTAAGTAAATCATTTGAACTATCTGGTCCAAAAATACAAAAAAAGCACATTCTACTAAGTTTTCCCAATCAAGAATCATCCATACATATTTATGTTAATTAAATCTTTAGACTTCTTAAATATACCTTTATATTAAATCTATGTGCATATTAAGTACCATATAAACCAAGATTATACTATTTCTAAGTAAATATTTAAAATAACAATATTGCTATTTTTTAATTGTAGGTAAACCTAGACATAAAAGATTAGTGCATTTTTTTTCTTCTTGAATGACTTATGCATACCTGGAGTTCATGCACTTTACATATTCTGTAGATGAGTCCAGGACAGAAAGAGCCAAGGATGCAGAAGTGGAAATGTGTCAGTTACTTAGAAGGATATATCTGTATTTCCATAACTGAAATTTAATTTAAGAATTACCTCTTCCAGATGGGCGGTGGTGGCAGACGCCTTTAATCCCAGCACTGGGGAGGCAGAGACAGGCAGAACTCTGTGAGTTTGAGACCAGCCTGGTCTACAAGAGCTAGTTCCAGGACAGGCTCCAAAGTAACAGAGAAACCCTGTCTCAAAATCAAAAAAAAAAAAAAATTGCTTCTTCCTACGCTTGTCCTTTTCAGAATTATTTCATTTCTTCTATCTTATATTCTGCTCTTAAAGTCCTTCTTATTCAAATTCCATATTGTTAAAATATGTATTTTAATGCTATTTGTAAATCACATAAGTAGTTCATTTTGAATGGAAAAAAGCAAGATTTTTTTTTTTTAGTGTAGTTAACATCTTTCTTGGTTTTCTGATTTTTTTATTGGTAGATTTGGTGTAATCCTGTTTGCCATTTTCAGCTAAGAAAAGAAATCAGATTTTCATTTTGTAATGTCACAAACCTCATTACAGTCTTAATTTCTTATTCATGCACACACTGAGTATCTAATATATGCCATCAACTAAAGAGGGTAGAAAATAAAAGACATATTTTCAACTTCAAGGAATTTGCAGCTCAATGTGGTGCCCATGTAAAGACTCACATAGCAAGGGTGCTTACATGCTGGCTAACACATAAAAATAACACACTAGAAGAACAATGGAAACAGAGCTATGTTGAGCACAGGAAAAATGCCAAAGGAAGTCTTCTAAGTAGGGAAGTAATTGAGATCACCCGGTCAGGGAATTCTAACTTCGTCAGCTCATGATCTTCCAAGCGTCCCACTACCTAGAACTATCACTTGAGAGGTTAGAGCCTCAGTGTGTGAACTAGGGTAGAAGGTGATGAATAAGACCATTTAACCTATGGTACTATACAAAAGAGGAAAATATTCTGCATTACAAGAATTTTTTTTAAAAAATGGGAGAAAAACCATGTCAATTCTTTCAAAGAACTAAATTTATGTTATATCTTAAATGAAAAGTTACACAGCTACAAAATGATGATATCACTGAGAATTTGTTGAAGGCTATCAACAGTGTCTCAATGAACTGTGTAGTTTATCCTTGACTTCAACATTATTTAGCATCTATCTGTCTGTCTGTCTGTCTGTCTATCTGTAATCTTGCTAGCTAACTAACTAGGCGGATAGCTAGCTAAGTATCCACCCAGCTATCTATCATCTACTGTGAAGAACATATAAAGTCCTTATTGTAAGAACAACAAATGACAAATGAATACTATTTGGATATTTTGTGTTCTTGGCATTGTTCTTCATTCACTATACCTAATCACCTACTGTGTTTATTCTTCACCAATTTTATCGCTATTTTATTACAGTAGTGCAGTTTGGAATGACATCATTAGAATCACCCAGTCCCTCAACTGTTCTGAGTCTCTGTAATGCTCTCAATTAATGCTACTTACCTGATAAGTGTGCCTCAAAGGCTGAAAGATAATAACCCAATAAAATAAACCAGTTCAAGAGCCTAGTAAGTTTTATGCTTACAGGGAATACTGTTAGCCTCTCTTTTTCTTAATTATTTTTCCCTCTACCTTGAGAATAAAGACCAGAATCTGTCTTGTTGGCCCTGACAATAATTTTTATGTTTTCAAATTTTTTAAACTATAAATTTTCTGTTTCCCTTTACTTCTGACCAAGGTTTTTTTTTTTTTCAATTTTTGCTTTCAGTTACTTTTATCTTCTCATTCCCTCTATTCTCTTTCTTTTACTATTTATTTGAATTGTCTACACACTGATTATTTAGTAAATATATTTGTTCTTTGCACACCACTCTACAAGATTAAATTGAATGCATGTAAATTGTCATATATTCAAGCTTATTTCATTTAATCCAAGGTACAAATATATTTATGCACTCTCTAATAGCACTTAAAAGATTTTCTGACTTTATTTTTCTTGTTTGGATTGTCTAAGACACTTGATAAAGTATTTGGTACTTTTAAAATTCTTATGTCCACGCTGTTAATGAAATATGATTATTGAAAAAAATTTCCTTTTCATAGCTCCCTTTTACATATGTGAAACATATGTATTTATTACTAAATATTATTCCTAAATACAAAAGTATAACTCACTCAATGTGTACGATGTTATTTCTTTGTAACACACCAATTGCTTACCCAACCCCAAGTGGTTAGCCCCAAAAACATATACACAAATAGCATACGTCCTTAAATAAACAGTGTAAAGAGAAGAGGGTGTGTCTTCTCTGTTATATAATTCCACGCTCTGTTCCAGTGCTTCCCTCCCCCTCATCTTCCTTTACAAATCTAGCTAAATACTCCTTTATTTTCTTGACTTTTCTTTTCTCTTAATATTTTATTGTCAATCCTATATTTTCCTTAGATTCCACTAAGGTCTGTGACAGTGATTTGACCACAGTCACAACCACAGATAATCTTTTGGGTTATCCTTTAAAATTACACACACACATCATAAATACATGAATACATATCATATTCAGACACATAAGCATCCACGTAAACACACACATGTGTATGAATATGTGTGTCTGTGTGTTTACGTATGTTTTTTTTAGCTCAGATGACTGTACTCTGATAGATTAGGAAATGAATTGCCCACATTTGAAATTATTTCATATTATTTTGTAATTGGCAATATTATAATTATTAAAAGTTACTGAGCTAATTACAAACACATCGATCTAACATAAAGTTTTATTACTCACATTCATGATAATTTGGTACATATTTATTATATACCATTCTCTTCTCATATACAATTGATGCTTATTACATGCTTGCTGCTATATGTGTTAGATGCACGAATATTTTACAATGCAACTGTGTAGAAAAATAAATGGTCAGTGTCAGGCAGTGGTGACACACTTGTACTCTCAGCACGTGGTAAGCAGAAGGAGGAAGACCTCTGTGAGTTCATGGCCAGCGTGATCTACAGAGTAGTTCCAGAACAGCAAAGTCTAGACAAAGAAACTGTGTATTAAAAAAAGAAAAGATAATAAGATAATGGTAAGAAATTATTGTGCTTCTGTTTCTTCATACACGAAAATGGATTGGTATCCTGTGACAGGATTTTCTCTGGAGAAATGCAACACACATATCTACTAATCACAGCTAAGTAAGACTTGACAGACAAATGCAGACACAACCAATGTTTTGCTTGGCAAACCAATAAATTCTACTGGAGTTTCTTATAGGAATATGAGTAAGGGGTTACTGACTGTAAGAAAAGTGACACAGAGAAAGTTTAAGGACCAAAACATGCCACAGCATGGGTGACAGCTCTTAAAAACAGAAAAAAAATAGGACAGAAAAACAGCTTAACAGGTCTGAGAGTCTGCTTTTTAGATGGCTTATTGATTTCTGTCTCCTCCAGGCAGTCTTTAATGTTTACTCTTGGGAAGGAAGGGTCTAGTGAATCTGGTCATTTTCAGGGGCTTCCTGAAGCTATTTTGAGTTGTTTACCTTCTGGTTAAATATAAGAAGCTTTCTGAAGAATGGAATACTGGAAGGAAAGTGCTATACAATTATGGGAAAGGAGTATTTTGGGTACTTTGCTATATACTTGTATTGTTTGATTGCTCTTTTACTAGTACTTTATTGTAGAAAAGTTAAATGACCTCATATTATAGGTGATAATCAGTAACCAATTGACTAAGAAAATAAACAAAGTTCTTGCTTTGTTGATATTCATCAACACATTATAAAACCAAAACTTTAAAAATTACATATAGTTTGAATAAAAATGGTTCCTTTTGGTAGATTATGTTTTCTTTTTAAAATTTATTTATTTTAAAAAGAAAACAAATAATCTTTTTCCATTCAACATTCCAATCCCAGTTCCCACTGCCTCCCCTCCTCCCTTCCTTCCACCTTACCTCCCTACCCCATCCCCCATCCACTCCTCAGAGAGGGTAAAGAACATTGCTTTGGGAAAGGTCCAAGGCCCTCCTTACTATATCTAGGCTGAGAAAGGTATCCATCTCAAGATAAAAAGTTCCAAAAAAAAAAAAAGCCAGTAAAAGCAGTAGGGATAAATCCACTGCCAGTGGCCCCACAGTCTGCTCCAGCCATACAACTGTCACCCACATTCAGAGGGACTAGTTTGAACCTATGCTGTTTCCTTCCCTTTCCAGCTGGAGTTGGTGAACTCTCATTAGCTCAGGTAAATTGTTTCAGTGGGTGAACCCATCATGGTCTTGATCTTTGCTCATATTCTCCACTCCTCCAACTCTTCAACTGGACATTGAGTGGTCAGCCCAGTGCTCTGATGCAAGTCTCTGCCTCTTTTACCATCAGTTGCTGAATAAAGATCCTATCGTGATATTTAAAATGTTCATCAGTCTGACTACAGGGCAAGGCCAGTTCGGTCACCCTCATAATTGTCCTTAGGGTCAACTATGTTATGTCAACCAAGTTCATAGCAGCATTATTTGTAATAGCCAGGACTTGGAAACAACCTACATTCCCCTCAACTGAAGAATGAAAAAAGAAAATATGGCACATTTAAACTTTAGAGTACTACTCTGTGGTAAAAAAACAATGCCATCTTGAAATTTGCAAGCAAATGGATAGAACTAGAAAAAGCAATCCTGAGTGAGGTAAACCAAATCCAGAAAGATGAACACAGTATGTACTCACTTATAAGTGGATACTTGATGTAAAGAAAAGGATATTGAGCCTATAGTTCATGATTCTAGAGAAGCTAAGCAACAAGGAGAACCCTAAGAAACACACACATAGATCTACCTAGAAAGGGGAAACAGACAAGATTGCCTGACAATATTGGGAGCGTGGGGATGGGGCAGGTAGGGAGGATGGAAAGGGGAAGATGAGGAGAGAAGGGAAAAGGGGAGGAGAATTTGAAGGGAAAAGAATAGCTGAGATGGAGGAAGGACAGAGATGAGAACAAGGAAAGATATATTTTGATTAAGGGAGCCATTATGGGGCTAGCAAGAAACCTCACACTAGAGAAATTCCCAGAAATTCACAAGGATGACCCCAGCTAAAACCTTAAAAATGATTCTTAACCACCCCCAAAGCATGCATTTAGTATTATTACTGCAAATTAACCAATAGTTCTATGCCTGACAAGATTATAGTAATAATGACACAATCCAAAAATGTAAAATGAAAACATGTTTTTAATTCTTAAATCAAAAAATTCTTAACACCTGTTAATGGACAGTACCAACATAAACAAATGTTTAATAATCATTTCCACAATGAGAGTCTTTGGATGAATTTATGTACATTTTCTTGTATAGGTCAATAAATTAAAAGATATTTTCACCTTCGTGTATATTATATAATTTATTTTAAAAATTTCTTCCTTAAATAGTTTTAATTTTATTTAAAATACTTCAAATATTAAGCAAACTATGGTTGTTGAATTTAAGAAACATGTTTATTTATACATAAAAAGCCAAATAATCATTTGATTGCAAGCTTCTTATACGGCATCTACATTCTTCGTGAAATCCATGATCAGATATAAACTAAAAATGTGACATCTTAGAAAAAATAAATTAAGCGTGTATTTGACTATGCGCGTTAATAACCATATGAACATATACAGCAAATATTAACCATTGGAAATATTATAGACACAAATTGTAACACTTGCTATCTTCTAAACTAGCTCAATTTGTGGTTATGTGTTGTACCATCCTACTAAAGATTGTCAAACTGAGCAAACTATCAAGAATATTCTTAAAGTGTTATTTATTTATATTAAGAAGAGAATGTAGTCCTCTTTTTGGTTGTCCAATACAGAGAGGTAAGCCATGATATGTTACATGTACCTTCAACAAATAGATTATTAACAGTCTGTATACTTGCATATATATTCTTTGTGTACATACTTATGTATCTACATGTGTGCATGGAACAATAATAATCACTGAAAAGGTGGTTATTTAATTGAGAGTAGAAGGACAAGGAGGACTTTGAGAGAGTGTAGCTAAGAAGGGTTTCTTACAGGAAAGGGAGGGAGAAAGTGATGTAATTCTATTTCAATTAAAACTTTTTAAAAATCAAAAATAAGGCATTTGTTATTCAAACACAAAGAATATAAAACATAGCTTAAGGATAATTAGCTCTCAACAACACTTCCTTTCCTTTGATCAAAAATAATGTCAAAATAACATTGAGAGCAATTTTCATGATACTTTGCTCTAAATAGAAATTTATGACATCAATGCCACTATAAAATGAATAATCATAATTTCTAGTGTCAAATTTAGTTTTAAGTCTTCTAATTTTTAAATAACCATAATAATTCATTTCTGTTTGACTTTAAAAATAAAATGTATTACTAGCCCAATTTGAAATGTTATTTTTAAAATTGTTTCTTTTATTTTTTAAAAGTATAATATAATTACATGATTTCCCCCTTCCCTTACATCCCACGAACCTTCCCATATATACCTCCCAAGCCTTCTCAAATAAATTATCCCATTCTGCATGAGAATATATATGTGACACCCAAAAATATACACATATATGCACACACATGGACAAATGTATACACATATCTAAATCTATATATCTATATGTACATCTATAGCAATAATCTTAACTATATTCCTTCTCAATCTGGATAATATTGCTAGTGCCTTTCCTCTGTGGAAGATCAAACCAATGGGTTAAGTAATACCAAATGATCAGCCCTGAAAACAAATATTTTGAGATATAATTTAACTATCATTTAAAAAAACAGCAGAGATTGGGGTTGAATGAAAACAAACAATATGTAAAATTTACTGAAAATTAGACAATCTATTTTTTTAATTTACAGGGAGATGTTGTATCCAAAGAAAAGAAATAAGCCATATAAGGTAAATCATTAATTCTTGGCTCTATTTGAATGTCCAGCATTTGTTCTGAATAGCAATATGATGTTTACTACTCTCCTCCAAACTGGTGCTTGGGGGATGGAATAAGCATCTATGCTAAACTACATTCAACAATGATTATACAGCTTCCTACTTTTGAAAATGCATTCAATTAAATAATTAATCTTTCCCCTTTTTGTAAATGACCCTAAATTGACATTTAAGTTTCCATCCATAAAGAGTTTTGGAACATTCATTTTTTTTCATGGGTCTGGATTTTTATTTTTTTTAAACAGTCTTTTCTCATTTTACATATCAATTCCAGTTTCCACTCCCTGTCTTCCTCCCATGTTCACCACCTTCTCCCCACGCAAGCCCCCATCCACTCCTCAGAGAGGGTAAAGTTTCCCATGGGGAGTCAGAAGTCTATCACATCACTTTGATGCAGGACTAAGGCTCTACTACTCCTTGTATCTAAGCTGAGCAAAGTATCCCTCCATAAACAATGGACTGCAAAAAGCCAGTTCATGCACTAGGGAAAAATCCTGGTCCCAGTGACAGCTGCCCCACAAGACTGTAAAGTCAACAACTGTCACCCACAGTTAGAGGACCTAGATTGGTTTTATGCAATTTCATTGGTGTTTTTGATTTTGGCCATTCTGACAGGTGTAAGATGGTATCTCAAAGTTGTTTTGATTTTCATCTCCCTGATTGCTAAGGAAGTTGAACATGACCTTAAGTATCTTTTGGCCATTCGAACTTCTTCTGTTGAGAATTCTCTGTTAAGGTCAGTACCCAATTTTTAATTGGGCTATTTAGAATTTTAAAGTCTAGTTTCTTGAGTTCTTTGTATATTTTGGAGATCAGACCTTTGTCTGATGTGGGGTTGGTGAAGATCTTCTCCCATTCAGTAGGATGCCTTTTTGTCTTAATGACAGTGTCCTTTGCTTTACAGAAGCTTCTCAGTTTCAGGAGGTCCCATTTATTCATTGTTGCTCTCATTGTCTGTGCAACTGGGGTCATATGTAGGAAGTGGTCTCTTGTGCCCATGTGTTGCAGGCTACTTCCCACTTTCTCTTCTATCAGGTTCAGTGTGGTTGGATTTATATTGAAGTCTTTAATCCATTTGGACTTGAGTTTTGTGCACGGTGATAGATATGGATTTATTTTCATTCTTCTACAGGTTGACATCCAGTTATGCCAGCACCATTTGTTGAAGATGCTTTCTTTCTTCCATTGTATAATTTTAGCTCCCTTGTCAAATATCAGGTGTTCATAGGTTTGTGGGTTAATATCTGGGTCTTCGATTTGATTCCATTGGTCGACGTCTCTGTTTTTATGCCAATACCAAGCTGTTTTCATTACTTTAGCTCTGTAATACAGTTTGAAGTCAGGGATGGTAATGTCTCCTGAAGTGCTTTTATTGTATAGGATTGTTTTGGCAATCATGGTTTTTTTTTGTTTTTCCATATAAAGTTGATTATTGTTCTCTCAAGGTCTGTGAAGAATTTTGTTGGGATTTTGAATGGGGATTGCATTGAATTTATAGATTGCCTTTGGGGGGATTACCAGTTTTGCTATGTTGATACTACCAATCCAAGAGCATGGGAGATCCTTCCATTTTCTGATGTCTTCTTCAGTTTTTTTCTTCAAATCCTTAAAGTTCTTGTCGAATAGATCTTTCACTTCCTTGGTTAGCGTTACCCCAAGATAGTTTATGCTATTTGTGGCTATTGTGAAATGTGAAGTTTCTCTGATTTCCCTCTCTTCTTCTTTATCCTTTGTGGATAGGAGGGCTACTGATTTTTTTTGAGCTGATCTTGTATCCTGCCACACCACTGAAGGTATCTATCAGCTGTAGGAGTTCTTTGGTAGTGTTTTTGGGGTCACTGATGTATAGTATCATATCATCTGCAAATAACGAAAGTTTGACTTTTTCCTTTCCAATTCGAATCCCTTTGGTCTCCCTATTTTCTCTTATTGCTATTGCTAGAACTTCAAGCACTATGTTGAAGAGATATGGAGAGAGTGAACATCCTTGTCTTGTTCCTGATTTTAGTGGGATGGCTTTGAGTTTCTCCCCATTTAATTTGATTTTAGCTGTTGGCTTGCTGTATATTGCTGCCAGGTTTCTCTTTAGCCCCATAATTGTTCCCTCTATTAAGATAACACTTTACTTTCTCTCCATCTCTGTCTTACTATCCTTCCCCCATCTAGATCTTCCAGTTTCCTCATGTTCTTCTTCCTCCACCCCTTCTCCCTTCACCCCTCCCTTTCCACTCTCCCTTCTACCCACCCCCACATTCCAAATTTTCTCAAGAGATCTTGTCTATTTCGTTTTCACAGGGTGATCCATGTATGTCTCTCTTAGGATTCTTGTTATGTAGCTTCTCTGGGGTGATGGATTATAATCTGTTTATTCTTTGCTTTACCTTTAATACTCGCTCATGGATGAATAAATACCAGTTTGTCTTTCTGAGTCTGCTTACCTACTCAGGAAGTTATTTTCTAGTTCCATCCATTTGCATGCAAATTTCAAGATGTCATTTTTTTTTCTCCCTCTGAACAGTACTCCACTGTGTAAATGTACCATATTTTCCTTATCCATTCTTTCTTTTAGGGACAAATACCTTGCTTCTAGCTTATGGCTGTTATGATTAATGCTATGAACACAGTCAAGCAAATGTCCTTTTGTTATGAGTGTGCATCCTTTGGGTACATGACCAAGAGTGGTATTTCTGGATGTTGAGGCAGACTGATTACCAATTTCCTGAGTAACTGCCATATTGCTTTCCAAAGTGGCTTTACAAACTTGTACTTCCACCATCAATGAAGGAGTGTTCCTTTACTCTGTTCCCTCTATTCTGCATCGTCTCCAGCATAACTTATCATCAGGTTTTTGATCATTGCTATTCTGATTTGTGTAAGATGGTATATCAGAACATTCTTTTTAAAGGTATAATGTAGCACAAATTATAATTATTCTTAATAATAAAATCCCAGAGTCAGATATTGAGGGGTGAAAGCTGAAAGATTGGAGAAGGAGATCAGCCAGCAACTAATTCTTAACTCTACATAATCCTCAGACCCAAGAGGGAAAGATCCTCTCTCTGCAAGTCCTCAGAAGGAATGCTTTGAGCTCTTATCTCCTCCCACCTTATATTACTCTCTCCATTCAGCCATATCCCTCCTGTCTCCACCTTCCTACTGGTGGAACTAACGGCATGCAAATCACAAATACTGTGATTAAAGCTATGAGCTATCACTGTCTCAATCTGTTTCTTTTTTAGACTGAATCAATCTCCTATGGCCCAGGATGGCCCTGAACTCAGAGATCCATCTGCCTCTGTCTCCCAAGTGCTGCGATTAAAGGTGTGTGCCACAGCTGCCTGACCTCTATATCTAACTAGTGCCTTAGCTTCACACTCTGATCTTCAGGCAAGCTTTATTAGTTAGATCACAAAGAAAGTATCACCACAGTATAGAATGAACTTTGTTGGTCATTGAACTTTTAAATACAGGTTAGAAAATGTAGCTCATAATTTCTGTATGATTTTCAACATATTTATAGTTTAATTAATATATGGTAATTATAGATATATTTATATAATGTGCATATATATTATTTTACATTCCAAGTTCCTCTCTACTAGCATTTTTTCCTATGGAAAATTGCTTTATTCCTCACAAAACATATCCTGACAATTGTTTTCACCTCTACTCCTTTCCAGTTACTCCTCACTTCCCTCTCAGTGTGGATCCCACCCTATTCTATTTCTCATTAGAAAATGAGAGAAAAAAAACAGAATTGGAAGGATAATAAGAAGATAAAACAAAAGTTAAGAAATTGCTCTACGACAAAGTGATCATTAAAAAAGAGGCCCAAGAAAAGGCCCAATAAACAGATGAAGACACAGAGTTCCATTTGTTCATACACTCAGCAGTCTCATCAAAATAATAATCAGGAAGTCATAATACACACTTACAAAAAACCAGAAAATGTATTATATATTATGAATATTAATATGATATATAATCAATAAAAGTTAAATAAAGATAATTTTGAAGTACTAATAATGAAATGATATTATAAAACAAAGATGGCCAAAGATGCCTTTGAACTCATTTTCTGTTTGCAAACTATGCCTTGGCATGCAGCATACACTTAGCAGAGTAATTGATTTCCACAGTGAGACTCCTTTAAAGAAAAATAAAATTTCATTTGCAAGTGGATATCAATTGGAGGTAGACTCTGCATTAAAGATGGATGTATGTGTCTACTTCTCCTTTCTGCTCTAAGAAAATATCTGATGCAGACCCATGCAGACGCTGTGCATGCTGTCTCAATGTCTATGAGTTCGCATGTGTTTTGATCCTATTTTAGAGAGCATTCTTTTCTTGGTGTTCTTCATCCCTTCTGGATCGTACCCACTTTCTGACTCCTCTTCTGTGAGGTTCCCTGTGCTCCTGAGGGAGCTAAGATGAAGATCTATAGTATATGTCTGAGTGTTCTGAATCTTTGCGTCTTTGTGTGATTTGTAGCTTTCAGTCTCTGTATATGAAGGTGTGGCAACTAATGTGTGAGCTCTGCTTTATGTAAAGGCATATAGTTCGTTCTGATTTGAGTTTCATATTTTAGGTGTCTGTGTGTATGTGTATGGTATGTGGATATGTGTGAATTTCTTTAAACCTCTTATTCACTCATAAAATTTTATCTAACTCAAATAAATGCATTAATATTCTCAAACAACTCTAGATTTAATAATTTGTTTAATATTTCATAATTTAAAAATAGCATGTACATGTAAATATATTGTACTCTGAAATACTGTATATTTGCATACCTTATTCATACTTTCTATAACAGATTTGATTATGAATAAATTAATTTGGATTATTTTAAATAATACAAATTACTACTACAAGTGCAAAATGATTAATTTTTGGATACTTTAATGCATATGTTAGTAGAAAATAAATACATTAAAAAAGCAAATCTCACAGAGTATAAGTGCTTTTGGTTTTTTTGATTTTCTTTGGTTTTTGGTTTTTCAGTTCTATACTTCTGTTCATCTTTTATTGTGTCGATCCCTTTTTGCTTGGTAAGTTTTGAAGCAACAGCTTCTATTGGAATTATTATGAGCCCATACATAAATTCAAAATACAGTTCTATCTATTTTATGCAATTTAATAAATGCAATATTTTGTTTTTGTATTATCTTTAATATTTTCTTCAATAATAGTTTACATATTTCCATATCAGTATTTTATAATTTAATTAGCTTATATTGTAAACACTGAATATTGTTACTACTATAACACTTTCTATTATTTAAAAACTATTACAAATGTAAATTTATAACTTATTTATTATTTATAAACTCAAATGTCTGTTAGATTACTTTAAATGTAATGTACATTTATCATTCAAGTCCTTTATACAGTTGTTTAATTTCTGAATGGGCCTTCCCCTATATTCTGATTAGTGATTATCCTAAATCATTGAACCTAACTCCAGTAACTGATGGAAGCAGATGCAGTGACCCACAGCCAAGTACTGTGCTGAGCTCCTGGAGTACAATTGAAGAGAAAGTGTAGGAATCATATGAGCAACACAGGACAAGATGATGATGGGGAAAATGACGGAAACAGCTGACCCTTATCTAGTGGAAGATCATGGACTCTGGACTGACAGATGGGGAAACTGCATGGAACAAAATTGTGCCTTCTGAATGTGGATGACAGTTATGTGGCTTGATCTGGATGTGCGCGCGTGCGTGCATTGCGTGTGTGTGTGTGTGTGTGTGTGTGTGTGTGTGTGTGTGTGAGAGAGAGAGAGAGAGAGAGAGAGAGAGAGAGAGAGAGAGAGAGAGAAAGAGATTGAGTTGCTTGGGGACCTGGCAGTAAGACCAGGACTTACACCTCGTGGATGAACACTGGCTTTTTGGAGTCTGTTCTCTATGGTGGGGTTCTTTTCTCAGCCTTGATACAGTCTAGAGGTTCTTGGTTCTGCCTCCAGATTTTGTTGGCTCCTGAAGGGAGGCCTTAACCCCTCTGAAGAGTGGATGGGGATGGGAAATGGGGAATGTTGGGGGAGACGGGAGAAGGGGAGTGAGGAGGAAGTGGGTAGGTATGTAAAATTAAAAACTGTTTTAAAATTAAAAGAGTTATGTGTTTCTGATCAAAATGGAAGCATTTGTTTCTCTATTTCTAATGATTTATTTTAAAATGCATTATCTTATCATATATCACCCAGTGTCTAACATACAGGCAGCTGTAAAAGTAGTGATACAAAAAGCCTCATGTAGCATATCATTTTCACAAGAAAAGCAATTAATATGAATGTATTGAATAGTAGAAATGCTGTTATGTTTTTCATGATTTTCTTTATCAGGTTAAGAAATCATCTTTCCTGATTTTATTACATAGTTTACTCAAAAAAGATTTGAATTGTTTTCAGAGGATTCTCAGCTTTTATTGAAGGCTTGTGGTTTATTTCCCAATTTTATTAGGGTGATAAATAATGCTGTTAGTTTTTTTACAGATTAAGACAGTGTCATGTACTTTTAAAATACATAACATTGTTCCTTTTATCTCTCACATTATTTCACTTTTTTATTATTATTTTACTTAGCTCTTTGCATCTATAACCATTAAAAAAAGATGAGCGTATTTGTGTATAATGCTAATTGTATGTATGATTGCAGGCTGTACTTATGCATTTAGGAACATACATGTATGTATCTGTATGTATGTATGTATTTACATATGCATAACAACAGTTAATGAGAAAATCAGGCATAAATTTGAAAGAAAAAAAAACAAGGAGGTGCACATGGGAAGTATTAGAGAAAGAACAGCCTCTCTCTCTCTCTCCTCTCTTTTTGTGCATATGCGTTTTTTTTTTGTGTGTGTGTGTGTGTGTGTGTGTGTGTGTGTTTGCGTGACTCTGTGTCTCTGTGTGTTTATGTTCCAGAATTGTCTTAAATTACAGATATCAAGTGATTTCCTCTTTGTTTCAGCCTCCCCAATAACTGGGGTTATGGAATTACAAGCAAGACCATTGTGATCTGCATAACTTTTTTTCTTAACTTATGAGTTAATATACAATATTTGATTTTAAAAACACATTTACTTTCTTTAAATTAAGTGTTTTGCATGACACTGATTATCAACAATGACCTTCACCCCCCACATCTTTTTTATTTGATACTACTCTAGTTTCCTGGTATTTCCTCTTCATGTGTGTTCTCTCATAGCTAATCACATATAGTTCATTTTATTTGAAATATTGCTCACTTCACTAAACTATTTCCCCCAATTCATCCATTTTCCTAAAACAAATCTTTGATAATTTTTTCTCAACTCCTTAAAACCTTTGTGAATTTCCATGTAGATTAGATTTATGTATGTCCTGCTTAGGGTCCTCATTGTTGTCTAGGTTCTCTGGGTTTGTGATTTGTGGACTGGTTTTCTTTGAGAGTTATAATTTTTTAAAAAGAGAATAATTTGAACCCTCTAGAGAGAGCTCAGAAGCAGTTTCTGTTTGTTCAGTATTTTGTTTCCATACCCTACTCCAGGCAGTTCATAATGAACTCCATGGTTTCTGACACCGTCTTCTGGCATCCAGCTCTATGTGCCCACAAATTTATTAAGCATTTGCCCATCACACAAATACAACGTAAATAAAAGCAATAATTTCTTCAAAAGAAAATATAAGAAGTTGAAAGACTTCTTATAGAATAATAAATAAAATCATCAGGTATTAATAGAGCTATGGATTTAAATCCAAAGTTGATAATGGGGAGGTATAATCCCTGGAATGTTCTAGTTTTCATGGACAGTATTAGTAGACTATATAGAAAACACTAGTAATGGACATACACATAAAATATGAACATTAGTATGATAATTGGAGATAACATATTCTGTATCTGTTAATTATTTTTATTTTAAGAAATCACCAAGGCTGAATCATCACATCATTGATGATTTTCAATTTTTTCTTTCCAAAAGACCAGTAATAACAACAATCAGGTGTGTGACTTACCTAATAAAACTGAACATTGTTCACTTTTACTAATGTGGTCTTCTTTCAGAGCAGATGGAGCCACCCATGAATCCATAATCTGATTGCTTCCATATTGATTATGTCTGGGAACCAACCTGATGCTATGTCAATTGCTTCTTCCTGAAGGACATTTTGGAACTCATTTCTACTTTTAAAAGTCATTTTCCTAAATTGAACCATCTTTGCAGAATCAAGTAAGATCCTGATTCTGCATGATGCTGAACTGGAGGTCATATTGCTTCTTTTTCAAGTAACATTATTTACATTATGCTTCCACAGAGAAGAATCAAACACATGTGCTGTAGGAATTCCTACAGCCAGTAGCCTTTAAGTTACCTGCCCACTTGGGCATGGCCTCTTATACTATATATGCCAATGTAAAGCACGCTGTGGGATTCGGTTGCTGTTCCCCATTTGAGCAGAGTACTGTAATCTGTGAATCTACCCCTAAATAAATAACCCTCTGTTATAATCAATGCTGACCTAGTTGGAATTTCTTTTAACCATACTTCTTCATCTGGGACCCACGTGTTTCCAGACTCCACACCTACCAGGTGGACCAGCTTAAAGTCCTAACTAGTCCACAGCCCAGATAGTCTCCCACCCCTTCCCACCTGGCTTGCTTTTACATAGCAGTTTTTTGTAAAACCCCTGCCACAGTAGAGTTAACTGCATGCTGCTACTTGGAAGTTTCCTAGAATGTCCACATCCCGTCCCCAACTTCTGCATGCTAACATGCATAGCTTTTGATTTGTACTCCTGGCTCCTGAGTTCTTGGCTTCTTGCTCCATGTATGGAATTAGTTTAATTGCTTTTAATTTGTCAAGCAAAGCATATTTCACCAAGGTGAAAAAACCAAAGCAGCTAAGGAGTATTTGTGGCACCAGGTTATGCCACTAATTATGACTCTGCAACCACAATACCTGCTGGACAATAAAGATTATTATACCTCAAACAATTTAATGGACCTCATAACATGTAACTAATAAATCAATAAACTTGAAAGTTATATAATTGCATACAACATTAGCATGGGAAACTTTAGTAACTTTTTTGTTAATACTACGGATTGTATTCTGCAAGGCTTATATGGTTATTGTGATACATCCATTTATTTGATATTGGGACCAGTTTTTTTCTTTATATTATATCTTTAAGAAAATGGTTTGATAACAGAGCCAAGAATGAGGCACTTTTAGAAATGATAAAGTCTTTACAGACTAATAATGAACAACTAGCTGACAGGGTTAATACCATTGAAAATCAAAAGTTACCCTGTTCCTGTGCTGAGATCAGCAATCCAGAAGGGTGAGTGTGTGCGCGCCCTGCCCTAAGGTCCCCAGAAGGGAATGCGGGCACCTCCAGCCCCTGCTGCAGAGGCCTCTTTGTTTCACATGCCTGCCCCCCCCAAGTTCGCTCCTTCCTCTGCGGGGTCCTTGACAGACCAGGAGTCCCTGTTCCTGTGCTGAGGTCAGAGATCCAGAGGGGTCCTTAGGCCAGGAACAGATCCTGCTCCTCCACTGAGGAAATCCAGCCAGAGGGCACTCCTTTCCATCTTTGGGGTCCTTAGATCCACCAACACAACTGGCTCCAGTACCGTGAGACCCTAAGAGAGGACAGACCAAGAAAATTCTCCAACTACACTAGAACTCAGAGCAAAGAATGGATCAAGATGCCAAGACTCTCCTGGCTGTATTTGAAGGAAGAGATGGGAAGGTGCTAATGCAAGAATTCCTCCAACAACATGAAAAGCATCATGACAACACCAGAATCCTGTGACAATGCAACAAGAAGATTTGAACACCCTATTCCAGAAGAAGTAGAAGAAAACGACTTTAAACGTTACTTAATTGGAGACCTTTAAAGAGGAAGTGAAAAACTCCCTGAAAGAAATGGAGGAGAAGACAAACAAAAAGCTGAAAGAAATTAATAAATCCCTCAAAGAAACCTAAGAAAAAGCAATTAAACAGGTGAAGGAAACAGTTCAAGACTTGAAGACTGAAATAAAGTTAATAAAGAAAACACAAACAGAGGAAAGCCTGGAAAAGGAAAATCTGGGGAAATGAATAGGAACTACAGAGACAAGTATAACCAACAGAATACAAGAGATAGAAGAAAGAATCTCAGATACTGAAGATACTATAGAGGAAATAAACTCATTGATTAAAGGAAACAACAAATCCAACAAATTCTTAACACAAAACATCCAGGAAATCTGGTACACCATGAAAATACCAAGCCTAAGAATAATAGGGGTAGAAGAAGGAGAAGAATTACAGCTCAAAGGCCCAGAAAATATATTCAACAAAATTATAGAAGAAAACTTTCCCAACCTAAAGAAGGATAGTCCTATGAAGGTACAAGAAGCATACAGAACACCAAATAGACTGGATCAAAAAAAAAATCCCCTTGCCATATAATAATCAAAACACAAAAATACAGAATAAAGAAAGAATATTAAGAGATGCAAAGGAAAAAGGGCAAGTAACATATAAAGGCAAACCTATCAGAATTACACCTGACTTCTCAATGGAAACCATGAAAGCCACAAGGCCTTGGATAGATGTGCTGCAGACACTAAGAGACCATGGATGCAAGCCCAGACTACTATACCCAGCAAAGCTTGCATTCACCATCGATGGAGAAAACAAAATATTCCAGGACAAAAAAAGATTTAAAAAATACTTAGCAACAAACCTAGCCTTACAGAAAGTACTAGAAGGAAAACCACAAACCAAGGAAGCCAACAACACCCATAGTAGCACAGATATCTGACAACCCTCCACCAGCACAACTCAAAGAAGGAAAACACACAAACACTACCACCAAAAAAAAAATAACCAGAGTTAATAACCACTGGTCATTAATATCACTTCATATCAATGGACACAATTCACCTATAAAAAGGCACAAATTCTGATGTTAACAAGGAACATACCTCAACCACAAAGACAGACATTATCTCAGAATAAAGGGTTGGGAAAAGGTTTTTCAATCAAACGGAACTAAAGAACAGTGGGTGTGGCTATACTAATATCTAACAAAATTGACTTCAAACTAAAATCAATCAGAAGAGATGGAGATGGACACTTTATGCTCATAACAATGGGAGAAGGGGAGGGAGAAGGGAAAAAGGAAGGACTGGGAAGAGCTTGGGGGAGTGGGAGGGTGGAGATGGAGAAATACTGGATATTGGAGACGGGAATAAGATATCTACATTAGGGAGTCATTTTAGGATTGGCAACAGACTTGGCTCTAGATGGAACCCAGGTGTTCACTGCGATGTCCCCAGCTAGGTTCTTGGGCAGCAGAGGAGAGGGTGCCTGAAGTAGCTTTGTCTGATAGTCACATTGATGAATATCTTGATCATCACCATAGAAATTTTGTCCGAGAGGGTGCCAGAACTATCATTGTCCCATAGTCACACTGATGAATATCTTGATCACATCCATAGAAATTTCGTCCGATGGATGGAGATAGAGACAGAGACCCACATGCACACCAGAGCAATGGACTGAGCTCCCAAGTTCCAGTTGAAGAACAGAACGTGGGAGAAGAAGAGCAAGGAAGTCAGGACTGCGAGGGGTTGGTCCACCCACTGAGACAGTGTGCCTGATCTAATGGGAGCTCACCAAATCCAGCTGGACCGGGACTGAATGAGCATGTGATCAAGCTGGACTCTCTAAATGTGGCTGCCAATGAGGGCAGAATGAGAAGCCATCAACAATGTCACTAAGACCTATCTCCTCTGCATGTATTATCTTTTTGGGAACCTAGTCGTTTTGGATGCACACCTTCCTAGGACGGGATGGAGGGGGGAGGGCCTTGGACTTCCCACAGGGCTGGGCATCATGCCCTCTTTTAAGGAAGCAGCGGGAGGGGGGAGCGGGAGGGGACTGGGAGAAGGGGAAGAAATGTAACTCTTTTTTTTTTGAATGGAAAAATAAAATAATATGGGAAAAAAAAGAAATTTCGTCTGATAGATGGAGATAGACAGAGACCCACATTCACTTCAGAGCAATGGACTGAGCTCCCAAGGTCCAGTCGAGGAGCAGCAAGTGGGAGAAGATGAGCAAGGAAGTCAGGACCGTGAGGGGCTGGTCCACCAACTGAGACAGTGTGCCTGATCTAATGGGAGCTCACCAAATCCAGCTGGACCAGGATTGAATGAGCATATGATCATACGGGAATCTCTAAATGTGGCTGCTAATGGAGGCTGACTCAAAAGCCAATGATAATGGCAGGGAACCTACCCCTTCTGCATGTATTGGCCTTTTGGGAACATAGTCCATATGGATGCACACCTTCCTAGGCCAGGATGGATGGGGGAGGGCCTTGGGCTTCCCACAGGGCAGGGTACCCTGTCTCCTCTTAAAGTAGCAGGCAGAGGAAGGAGGCATAGTGGGGGAGCGGGAGGGGACTGGGAGAAGGGGAGGAAGTATACATTTTTGAATGAAAAATAAAAGAAAAAATCAAAAATTACCCCCCAAAATAATACTGTTGAAATGGGTAACTTTAATTTGACATACAAAATTGAATCCATGTCAAAGTGTACTGAGAAATTATATGAAAGAATTCATACATTTGTTAAAACTTATATGTTAGCAGATAGAGTATCTCTCCAATATGGCAATCTGCATGCTACCAAAATAATGTCCAAGGATGAGGTGTTATCTTGAAAAGAAAAACTTCAGACCTTGGAATCACATGTGCAGAATGAGGACCAGAGGCTAGGTGCCTCAGTGAAATCACTAGAAATATATACAGGCCAGGAGATTCAGGCTTTATAAAAAATAGTAGTAAAAAGTTTTGAAATGATTGTTGAAATTATTGGAGCTGATGAGCAGGGAAAGAAGGTACAAGAACAGAATTTAACATTGCCAGTAGCTGTCGGAGATGACTTACCCAGGGTTTTAGTTTCCTACCCTGTAATACACTCTGACAAAGCATCAAGTTCTAAAGGTCAAAAAGGATCAAAAAAGGTAGATGTATACCTGTAGGAATGAATGATCTAAAAGAAATTAAATAAGCAATAGTAATTTATGGCTTGCATTCAGGTTATAAAATAGGTTTACAGAAAATTGGAACACAAAAGGCACAAATTAGGAGAAACTATTGGTGGTTTCTGAATGACTTTCAAAGATTGTTAGGAAAAATTTCTAGTCTACGACCAGCTGATGGGATAACACCTGATCTAATAGTTCATTTAAACAAAACTTTAGGTGGTAACAAAGACTTAGTAATCCCAGAGAATTAACAGTTGAAGCTGAAAAGGAAATTATTGTAGTTGAAGAAAAATTAGAGGAGGCACATGTGGATAGGGCAATTCCAAATCTTAATTGCATTGTAGACATATTGCCTTCCAGAATTTCCCCTACAAGAATTTTAAAATGCAAAGGGAAGATGTTATCTTAGAATGGATCTCTCACCACATAAACCAAGTAAAAAATTAAAAACTTATGTGGAAAAGTCTCTTAATTAATTATACATGGAAACTGAGAATTCATCAACTAGCACGTACAGACCCAGCAGAAATTATAGTACCTTTTACTTCTGATGAAATTTAAAAAATTATGGGAAAACAATGAACCTTGGCAAAGAGCTTGTGCTAATTTTTTAGGAGAGATTAATAACAATTATCCCAAAAGTGATAGAATTAACATTATAAACGTAACTACTTCGATCCTTCCCCAGATTGTTCAGGACACACCAATAACTAGAGCTGGTACATTCTATACTGATGCAAATAAATCAGGAAAGGCAGGTTACAAATCAAAATATTTGAGTAAGGTGGAACAAAGTCCTTATAGTTCTGTCCAAAAGGCATAATTATAGGCTATCCTCATGTTGCTAAGGGATTTTAAAGAGCCTCTTAATATAGTTACTGATTCACAATATGCAGAAAGAGTTGTTTTGCATATTGAAACCATTGAATTTATACCAGTTGAGACAGAATTGACTTCATTATACATACAGGTTAAGTATACAATCAGGAATAGGCTTTGACCCATATACATAACACACTTCTGATCCCATACGGATCTGCCAGGTCCTCTATCATAAGGTAATGCAAAAATTGATCAATTACTGATTGTAAGTATGTTGAAGGCCTCAGAATTCCATAAGAAACATCATGTCAATAGCAAAGGTTTAAAGAAAAGGTTTTCTATTACATAGCAACAAGCTAAGGAGATTATAAAGAGATATCCTACTTGCTCTTTCTACAGCCATACACCACCACCTACAGGAACCAACCCAAAGAGTACTCAAAGGAATGTGGCAAATGAATGTGTTCCACTTTGCAGGATTTGGAAAATTAAAATGTGTATACCACACCATTGACACTTTTTCAGGTTTTCAATGAACAACTGCTTTGGGCTCAGAAAAGGCTGATTCAGTAATCACACATTTATTAGAAGTTATGGCCATCATGGGTATGCCTACACAAATAAAGAATGATAATGGTCCAGCATATGTCTCTAAGAAAATGAAACAGATTTTTGTTTATTATAATATAAAGCACATTATAGTTATACCAAACAATCCTCCAGGTCAGGTGGTTATAGCAAGATCAAATTGAACTATAAAGGATATGTTAAAGAAAGAGAAAGGGACAAAAACACCCCCAGAAATAGATTATATAATGCTTTATTGACTTTGAATTTTCTTAATGCTAATGAGAAAAAGACAACAACAGCAGAGAGACATTGGATGATAGAAAAATCTTCTGAATTAAATCAGTTGGGGTATTTCAAGGATGTGTTGATCTCACAAAGGAAGCCAGGAGCTGTGCTACGTAGGGGAAGGGGTTTTGTTCATGTTTCAACAGGAGAAGTAAAGTCATGGATACCATCAAAATTAATAAAGATTCGGTTTAAAAGAGAAATCTCTTGAGAAAGAGAAATGACGGCTCATTCACAGAGGTGACAACCAATCAGGTTGTAAGAAACCCTCATAAGGGTTGGAGCAGGGTTCTGCTCTTGTCTTTGCAGGAAAATACTCATCTTCAGAAAATCAAGAGACCCTGGACATCTAGATGGAAAAAAGAAAAGATAATTATCCAGATAGGATCACCAAGCAAAGAGAATTATAACTTGTAAGGACATGTCATCTGAGGGTAAAAATTTCTGAATACTAAATAGAATTGTAGTCATGATTCACTTAAAAATCAAAGCTGGCTTTGGAGTTGGACAATGGCTCTGTTAAAAGAAAAGCATGTTGTTTAAAGAAAATTTCAGAGTTTCTGTCTCATGTCAGGAGCTGTCTGGTATGGTAAAGAAAGAAGAAAGAATTAAAAAAATACTTTTATTAATCACTATTTTTGTCTCTATTGTACCTTTCATTGAATATATGTCTGTATAAATAATGTTTAAGTTTTCTACAATGAACAATGAATTTTCCTTCAGGAAACTTTGAAGTTTCAAGGAAGAAGGTGGGACCCCACAACAACAACTTCACCTGGTTGATATGATGTCATAATGCTGACAGCATATTATAAGACATGTTTTGGGTACCTGCAGCTCAAGATGGTCTTCTGAAATGGTGCACCTTTATACAACGTTCTGGCCAGAACTCCAAATAGGAATCTCAGAAAAACCCTACCGAATTCTCAGAGACTATTTGCAATTAGACCAGACAGTAATCTTGGAACTAGACCATCATTTTACCTTCACAGGATCCCATGGAAAGAACATAGACCCCATGACAGCTGGAAGGAATTTTAAAAGACAATATCCACTCTCCCAACAGTTTGTCCTCAGAGTTAGGAACATCATTTAGGGGTTGATTATAATTGTTATAGGGTTGGAGATTGAGGAAAATTATGTAAGCTCAGGTATCTCTTTGAAAAAAAGAGGAAATTTGATGGGATATTAGATTAGTGTGTGCTTGCTCACACAAATAATAATAGTGAGTAATGGAGTGAATACATGTGAGCTATTATTTATAGGCAATTTACATTGGTATAGATTCTTGTATATTGATACAAACTTAAATTATATTGAATATGTTCCTATTTTCATCTACAATAATTGTATACCTAGGCAAAGTTACTTTATCATATTTTATACATTAAGACATTTTTATAATGATACAATTTTAGATTATATTTTATCATATTGCAATATACATTTCTACTTCTGATCAAGATACTTATACATTGTTTACATTTTGAGGTTATTTTCCTCATTTGTTGCACTGTTGCTTAAAGATTGTTTAATATTCTAACATGAAGTCTTTGTCTTTATTTATATAGGTATTAAGAATTATAGATCAATAGTCATCCATGTTTGTCATGCTTATAGTTAGACTAATCAGGTTCTTTAGATACATAGAGATCGTATTCTGCATAGATAGGTAACCTTTAACCACTTCAAAGAGCTGTAGAAAATGGCATTTAAATAAAATAGGGTTCTGTTTACATGAGACAGAATTGATCCTGGCAGCACGGATTTATTCCCTAGAGAATGTTGAGCACTGAAAACACTCCACTTGGAGTTTGTTTTCTTCTTGGCAAAACTGGCCTTTGGGCAAAGAACTGCCAGGCATTGACCACTAACATCATGCATGATGTCCAGATAAGAGAAGCAGGATACAATAAAAAAAAGACTGTCAAATCTTGCCAAGACAGGATTAGACGGTTTTGATAAAGTTTCTGCCTCTGAAAATGGTCTTTCAGTTGTGCTAGGCTTTACCCAAAGTTGGTTGCTCCAACATTGCAAATGAGACTTTTGGTGATTGCCCAGGTAACAAGTTGTCTCTGTCTTTTGTTGTACATTTTGGAAGTTGCTTGATTGCACTCTCTGCTTACTCAAGTAATATTATTTCCCTTCTCAAGTCTTCAATGGGGATGAAGACTAGATAGTTGTAGTTAATTTCCTCTCCTGACTTGGCCAAGTTATTTATTATACAATACTTAAACTCATTAGGATAAGATAATTATTGAAACAATTATCACATATTTCTTGCTTGATATTGTTTATGCTGCTGGTTCTAATTTTAATTTTTATGCCTGATTTTTGTTTTTATTGTATATAATTTTTTATTAGGCTTAGAACTTTCTTATTTAAACAGAAGAGGGAGGTGCTATAGGAATTCCTACAGCCAGTAGCCTTTAAGTTATCCACCCACTTGGGCATGGCCTCCTATACTATATATGCCAATGTAAAGTGAGCATCACGTCCTTCCTCTCTTCTGGCTGCGGGATTCAGTTGTTGTTCTCCATTTGAGCAGAGGACTGTGATCTGTGAGTCTACCCTTCAATAAATAACCCTCTATTATACTCAATCCTGAGCTTGTGTGGGATTTCTAGTAAGAGCCTGTCTTCAACTGTGCACTTCAGTATATGCATTTTCTGCTTTCATTAGCCATTTTATATTGCAAAAGAAACACATCCATAACTGTTCAGCTACTATAAGTTCCATAGAATTAGCTGAATTAGAAAATGATTGTTTCTTACTGTCCAGAAATCTGGAAATTCAAAGGTGATGGAAATTTTACTGTTTGACAAAGAATCAATTTTCAGTTTGGGAAAATTACTTTGTGTTAGTGCATTTTCCATGACCTTTTTGCTATGGATGAGGGCTGTGTCATTATAATATAATACCAAAGGAACTACTTCCTAACATCATTTCAAAGTTTAATATTTAAACATATAGATTAATGGGACACCCATACCCCAGATATGTTATTAGTTGCTCAGAGGTTTTCTTTCCTCTTATATAACATTTTCAGAACAATAATGTGTTGACTCTTCATTTATCTAGTGATGTCACATTTTCTTAATGTATTTGTGCATTCTGTGAAGAGGCATATTCAGAAAAATTATAAACTGAAAGTCTTTAAATCACCTTAATAGCTGAATATATTTATTTTTTAAAAAATTATCAATATTTGCCAGCCAGGTCTACAAGAACTAGTTCCAGGACAAGTTTCAAAGCAATACAGAGAAACTCTGTCTCAAAAAACCAACAAAAGAAATTACCAATATTCAATTTAATTGTCTTTTGAAATATTTAAGAAAAATGACATAATAAAAAAACAAATGACAATTAGAAGTTTATTTAAGACCTAAATTCATTCTGAGTTCATAGTTTCTGTCTTAGTAAATGTTATAATCATTATCCACTTAACAGGAAATAGACCTTATGCTGAGAAAATAAATAAAATAATTTGTTGGAAAATTGTTGTATACATGTATATTGGAGAAATTTGTAAAATTTTATTAAGGATGTGATAATCATGCCTAGCCCTAATCAAATGTTTTCATGGATTGTAATCAAACCAGAAGCATGCATCTCAAAACAAAGACTACACAATTACCATTAAAGATCTCTTAGTGTTGTTTCTTCAATATACATGGCATACTCTTTTATTTCCTTCAAATGTCTTATTATCAGTTGCTACAGGAACTATGACACAAGTGAGTATCAACTTATATTTAATATAAAATTGCAAGTAAATATAAAAAATGTACAAAGAGCCCAAAAACCCTTTTCATAATATTTATTACTATTGTATTCCTTCTTACTTTTATTTCTATCATAAGATAATTACTTACTAATAATTTTGCTTTAAATTATCAGCCAACATAATTTGCTGGACTGAAAGGACTACATGCACCTGAACCTCACATGATCAAGTCAGCCAAATCTCCTCATGGATGAATGAATGACTTATATAGTTCTATCAAAAATGAGACAATATTATTAATTAATAGTTACTAAATGAATTATGTTATGTCTTTTAAAGGATGTGACCCTTGAAAATTTACCCATGCTTCTAGAGATAGCCATATGTCCATGCATACACCGGCAGTACTAATTGAAAACATTAGTTCAGAAGAGGAAGAGGGAAAAAGAAAAAACACCTTAAAGTTATGGAAAATTCATGAGGGACTAAGAGGACCGACTGGGGATTGGATTGTATCAAAATCGATTACATATTTGAAGAAGGATGCTTAAAAGAAATCCCACACTAGCTCAGAATGGAGTATAATAGAGGGTTATTTATTTAGGGGTAGACTCACAGATCACAATCCTCTGCTGTAACAGGGAACAGCAACCGAATCCTGCAGCCAGAAAAGAGGCGTAAATAGTATAAGAGACCATGCCCAAGTGGGCAGATAATTAAAGGCTATTGGCAGTAGAAATTCCTACAACACGTATATGCATAAATTTCACAAAAATATAACAAACTTACTGATGTTCTATATTGGGAAGCAGATTCATAGGTATTTTGCAGCTTCATTTATATCTTCTGACAAAGGTTGTCCTGCTTTTGCTATATTCTATTCTCATTTACACATACTCTTTTTCTCTGACTGATATAATTATCCTTAGATATGGTAATGTTGAAAATTCAGAAAAAAATCATTCACCCATTACAGAAATGAGAATGAAAGCTTGGGGGGGGGGTCCTTTCTTAAAATACTTGTGGTAGGTATATTAACCAACATTTCCTCTGTTAGGTATCAAGTCTATTTGGTGATAGACTCTTACTGATGACTATATGAACTTCTCCAATTCTCCTGAAGAATCTTGAACCTAGAGATATTGTATTATACTTTTTATCATTTATAATGTCTTCCATAGGAGCTATGGCTTTTTTTATTTAGAATTCACATCTTTATATATATATATGCAAGTGAAAATTATATTGTTGCAGTGCTGGTAGCTATTGCCAGCTTCATAATCTCAGAATTGCTCACAGGTTTAGAAGAATAAACCACATATACTCCAAAGTTCAGGATTGCTAAAATTTGATTAATTGCATTTTGACTTTACAATTTATGATGAGTTTATCAATATCTCACTTCAAAGATCATTATCTCACAGATTAGTTTATTTTTACTTCTGTTAAATTGGATTTCAAATGTCAGTTTAGACTCTGATCAATATTAAAAAAGTATGCTTTTGAGGTGCTCGTGTTTTTTCTGTAGTTATCATCAAATGAAAAGAACAAATTTGAAAATATATCTTATGGTTTGTGAATCTGAGAATGACATGAAATCAAGAGCTTTTATAGCAGGGGGAAAGAGCACTTCCATTTATGAAAAATGATAAATTAGAACATATACATATTCCTGGAAGTACAAAAGAATGTCTGAAAATATATTGCACAAACTGAGATCTATATGCAACAGAGAGGAGATAATACAACAGAGAATTTATCAGCACAGTGCCATCATTTGCTCAGTCAAATCGAAGTTACCACAAAAAGTCTTGTGTGGTTACCAGCTACATGAAAGTTAATTAGATGAGTCATTTTCAGATATGTAATCACTGGAAATTTTCATAAAATTTGATAAGCCATTTATTTTGGAAAGTAGTGTAGGAGGAAATGAGAAGAACAAAATACTTAAAATATCAATTTAACTGAAAATTCCAAGCCATCATCTTGAAGAACTCAAAAATGTATATTTTTCATGATTTACATAAATTTTAGTTATGTTTTGATGGTGCAAAAATATTTAAATTTTATATACTGAATACATACTATGGTAAGATTTGTCTAGGATTAAATGAAAAGTATAATTGATTAATAGTTTAAATCTTACAGTGTTAACAATTTGCTGAGATAAATAATATCTTAAATTATTTATATACATCTCTGATATCAAGTACAAATCCCTTATAAAATGAATTCAAAATGCAAATACATTTTTATATAACTTTAATTTTATATAACTTTAAATCTGTATTGTTACTGATTCATTTACCAATCCAATAGTGAAGGCAAGCACCTCAGACTCAATATGCCAATTACATCCATAACAGATAGTATATTTGACTTCTTAGTGATAATTCAATATTTCACTCTATAATAGTAACAGTAGTAATACTAATGATAAATTTATTGCTAAGATATTTTGCAGAAAGTATGATAATATTCTTGTTATTAAGTAAAAAATAAAACTCTAGATATATAATTAATTAAATAATCAAAATAGAAAAACAGAGATTATCGTGACCTCAAAGGAAAACTGAGAAAAGAATTTGCTATAGGATTTGGTGAGGCTGAAGTGCCTAGGTTAGTTCTAGAAGGAGATGGACAGTAGGGTGTTGGGAATGGGTTTGCCAGAGTAGCAATAGTTTTGATCCACAGATTCCATAGTTCATAACTGAATTTTTATAGGAATACATTTTAAATTTAGACAAGCATCTTTGAGGATGACACCATAAAAAAAATCAGTCAAAAGTGGATAGAAAGAGAAGCATTGAAAACTAAAAATAACATAGTAAGTCATGGGGGAGAGTAACCAAAGGAACCATGCAAACAGCTACTGCAGATTGACTGAAATGGGCATGTCTAATAAAAGAGGGAATGAAGAGTTAAATGTACTACCATATGTACTGAAAGAAAAATTGAAGAAAATTTAAGAGAAAAATAAGCAAATTTAGCAAGTCAGAAAACAATAAAATTAAAGAATGTTGAACTAGTTATTAAAGATAAATCTGTAAGTACATATTGATGAAAAATCGTAGACTAAAATTATAAGTGATTGAAATTAGCTCAATATTCTTGAAGGAAGAATATGGAATACTTATTTTTGCATCAGGTAGATTCAACTTTGAATACCATGGTCAAATATGTTCTCTCAATGTGGTTGCTTTATCATTTGAATTGATTAGATTTTGTAATCAAGAGGCATTTTAATGGTTAAGTAAATTGCTATTTAGAGTATGAGTAGCTATTTTTTGGAATTTTGAGCAGAAAATAAATTTCCAAGAAGAAATTCACTCTTTCTTCTTTTCTACCTGCATGGCTAGGACACTTCATCATATCCTCTAAACACTTCATACTGGTAGTTTTACCACTGGATCTCCTCATCTTGAGGTATGTAATTTATCCTGAATTAACAAGTCAGTATGCAAAGATTTCCAACTTCTAGAGTTCACATTATAGTCTACTCAGCCAGTCAAAAACTGTTTATCTATCATCTATTTATCTATCTATCTATCTATCTATCTATCTATCTATCTATCTATCTATCTATCTATCCATCTACCTACCTACCTATCTATCCATCCATCTGTCCATCTTTAAGTCCCCAGCAAAGAAATTTCACCTTCAAGGATCCTTTTGCAGGAATGATTAGCCTATTAGAATGTCAATGCCATGCTTGGGGATGATTTAGAGCTTAATTACAATTTGTCTTGAGGTATTTTTAGCATTCTACATAAGTATTCTCTGTCCATCTCTGTGTAGAACTCAAAATATCTTACCTAACATAAAACCTTTTAAAATGTGTTACCTTAAAAAGAAAAAACCCTGCAATTTCCACCAGTCAAAAACCTAAGAGCATCATCAGATAGAATCTGAGTCCAAACAATGTTATTTCTCTCCTTAGCTATTCCTACATAATTAATGTTTCTACAAGTGTATCTGAAAAATATTTAATTTGTGAATTTCTTCAATATTACTATAACTTCATCAAACTGTTATCACATTGTAGTATCCATGTTGGGGCAATAAAAATTTGTGATTCCCAAGACATGGTTATCTACACTTGGCTCTAGAGTAAAATATATTTTTATATATTCTTTTATTTTTCATTCAAAAAAATACACTTCCTCCCCTTCTCCCAGTCCCCTCCCGCTCCCCCACTAACTCTCCTCTCTCCCCCTGCTTCTTTAAGAGGGGGCAGGGTACCCTGCCCTGTGGGAAGCCCAAGGCCCTCCCCCTCCATCCTGACCTAGGAAGGTGTGCATCCATATAGACTAGATTCCCAAAAAGCTAATACATGCAGAAGAGATAGGTCCCAGTGCCATTATCATTGGTTTCTCAGTCAGCCCCCATTGACAGCCACATTCAGACATTCCGGTTTGATCATATGCTCATTCAGTCCTGGTCCAGCTGGATTTGGTGAGCTCCCATTAGATCAGGCACACTGTCACGGTTGGTGGACCAGCCTCTCCCGGTCCCGATTTCCTTGCTCATCTTCTCCCACCTTCAGCTCTTCGACTGGACCTTGGGAGCTCAGTCCATTGCTCTGATGTCAATGTGGGTCTCTGTCTCTATCTCCATCCATCGGACGAAATTTCCAGGCAATATTAGGTTGTGAGCTAATATCAACAACATTCTTGGTAACATTTCTGATAGAAAATGGATGTCCTTTGTACCACTTTTATGAACATGATTTTAAAACTCTCCTGGTAACAATGGAATAAACTTTGGGTTAGGTACCTCTTCCAAGGAAAGGGCTTTTAAACAGATGTCATGGTAGAATCAACTCATTCTACCATTTGCTTGACAACATTCTATGAGATATCCACAGTGTGAAATTTATCTGAGGATACATGAGCGAAATATCTTCTAGCCAGAAGTAGGTCGTCAAAGACTTAAAAAAATGACTCTACATATGTTCATAGTGCTGTTTAGTTTTAATTGCCAACTCATCACAACCTAGAGTCACCTTGAAGGAGGGAAATACAATTTAAAAATTGCCTAGATAAAATTGTTATCTGGTCATATCAAAATTGAACAGGTAAGAATATGAATAAAACATCCAAAGAAGAAAAAGAATCAAAGAAAAAGCTCAATAAGTATAAAATGATTGTTGATGGGTTCTCCATCTGCCAACTTTCGCCGCCACATTCAGAGAGACTGGTTTGATCATATGCTCATTCAGTCCCAGTCCAGGTGGATTGGTGCACTCCCCTTAGTTCAGGCACACTGTCTTCTGCATGTATTATCTTTTTGAGAACCGAGTCTTTTTGAATGCACTCCTTCCTAGGCCGGAAGGGATGGGGGTGGGCCTTGGACTTCCAACAGGGCAGGGCACCATGCCCTTTTTCAAGGAAGAAGGGGGAGGGAGGAGGGGTGGGGGGGTAGTGGGAGGGGACCAGGAGAAGGGGAAGAAAGGTAAAAAATTTATTTCTTTAATCATGTTCTTGAATGGAAAAAATAAAACAAAACAATGTATTGAAAATAAAATAAAATAAAATAAAGAAAAAAAAGTATAAAATGATTCAGAGACACATACATATGCATACTCTGGAATTGCATAAAACCCCCAAACCAGAAGCCTTAATATGCACAAAGGACCTGGAAGGAAGAAAAAAATGCCCCAATTTACCATGATGAGACAAAGAACCGGAAAAGATGCTACTAAGTTTGTTTCAAGTTTGTCATCTACTTTTAGACAAGCAGTCTATCAGTAAGAGTGGTTTCTTGCCAGGCCGTGGTGGTGCACAACTTTAATCCCAGCACTCAGGAGGCAGAGGCAGGCAGATCTCTGTGAGTTCAAGGGCAGCCTGGTCTACAAGAGCTAGTTTCCTGGTCAGGCTCCAAAGCTATAGAGAAATCTTGTCTCCAAAAACAAAAAGAAAGAAAGAAAGAAAGAAAGAAAGAAAGAAAGAAAGAAAGAAAGAAAGAAAGAAAGAAAGAAAGAAAGAAAGAAAAGAAAGAGAAAGAAATGAAGGAAGAAAGAAAAAGAAAGAAAGGAGAAAAAGGAAAAAAAAAGAAAAAAGAGTGGTTTCTTTCCCCAGTGATAATACCTTTGAGAAAACACTTTTTATTTTCAAGTGATTATGAGTTGAAGATGACTACTGGGTTAAGGATGGGGAAATGTGTCTACCTCTACTTTCAGTTCTAAGACAAAACTTGGATAAGACCCAGAAAGGCCCTGTGCATTCTGCTGCAGTCTCTATAAGGTCATATGTTCTCTAGCCCTGTTGTGTTTAACAGCCTTGCTCCCTTGATGTCTTCCATCCACTCTGGCTCTTAAACTCATTTTGCTTCCTCTTCTACTAATTTCCTGTTCAAAGTTTAATGGGATGATATGAGTCGAGCATACAATAGAGATTTTTTTTATGAAGTTCAAGTGTCAAGAAAAGAATATAAGGACCATTTGTATAATTCTTTAGATTAAAAATCAGTGATGGCTAGTCAGCATTGGTTAAAGAGCAGCAGTGATAAACAAGTTGCTCAAAAATGGAAGTAAAACTTTTCTGTTCTTTACTAGGTGAGTGATGCTGGTTAACTGAGGCTGTCAGTCAGGTATTATTAACAAAAGATCAGAATCACTGAAGTGAATATTCTTGAATTATTCTTAGGGTCATTATTCAAGTTGTAGCCTTAAGGTCCAAGTCTTATTCACCAGTTGACACATATACTTGGCAAAATATAAGAGTTTCTTACGTGGTTCTTGTTTTTAAGTCATGATAGATATAAGATTCAAGATAACACGAAGAGTATCTGAGGCTTCTACCATGTAGCAGGATCAAAATTAAAGAAAGGCAGTGACATGCCACTGGAGAAGGCAAAACATCTGTTGTCATGGTTATCCCACAATACTGGCAATAGGGTCATAGAATGTCCTTCGGGGCCAGTTTTATGTTTGTAGTGAAACCACCTGAGCCTATGAGGAAAGTTGTGTGCTGTGGATGACAGAGCTATAGAAATGGGCTATGAATGTCTTTTTCAATCCAAAAAATAACAAGTGCATTCTGAAAATTGATATTGAGCTATTGACAAGTTGATTAAGATTTTTTTATTTGACAGAAATTCTACCGTTTCTTCCATCTGAAGTAAGAAAGCAATTTATTTTTTATTTAACAGTTAATACAACATATTTTTAAAGAAAATATGTAGAAAATTTTTGGAAATTTTTGAAAGTGTTGAAAAATTTAAACAACTGTTTTATTTGATTGCTGCTGGGACAAAGAAAGTCTGTTTTCTTCCATAGTGAGACCCACGGTATATCAGCCACACTCCAGGGAAGGTCCATACCGAAAAACAGTTGTTCAATACAAAGCCAACTCAATTTTGTTGAGATACAGAGAGCATTGCTAAATC
>PVIU01019924.1:0-35161 GCA_004026605.1 Ondatra zibethicus
ATCCTTTTCCACAGTACTCCATATGGTCCAATTGTGAAGCTTACAGGGTCTGTCCACCATACTTGGAAGCCACATTTCCACGCAATAATTCCACTCAGAGGGGCTATATATTCATGGTCCTGTTTTGTTCATGAGCAAATTCAGTTCATCCTAACCGGCAATAATTCTGTCATGAATTCCCAATCCGAAGAACGACAGTGTCAATTTCTTTGCCAAGCTTCAGTAGCTGTCTTTTGTCCTTGGCCTTCTTTATTAAGGTTAATTTCATCCTTATTTATTTCAGTATTTTTCAAAAGCTCCACTCTCTTTCCAGGTATCCATCATCTTCTCCCATTCTCCTGCCTGCTGATGGGAAATTTTTTTAGTTTCGTCTCTCCCCCTAAAGCCCTTTCTCTAAATACAGTTTGCCTTTAGAGTCATAGGCGTTAGGTTCTCCCTGAACCATATAATCTAACTGATGACCCTATCCTAGTTCGTTGTATGATCTCAACTGCAAACCCTATATTTCTAGCATGTTTTCTTCACTAGAAGATCTGCCAAGTTGAAACTCTCAAGTTATAAAAAGATCTTTAAGCACATGTGTGTATATGCAAAAACACACATGAATATGGGTGTCTGTGGAGTCCAGAAGAGCACATTTGCTCCCATGAAGCTGAAGTTAGAGATAGTTGGGAGCCACCTAATGTGGGTGCAGGGAACTGAGCTCCGTCTTCTCCTAGAGCAGCAAATACTCAGCCCATCACTAAACTCTCAGTTTCAACTCACACCCTTTGATGCCTCCCAACTCTATACCAGGCTCACTGATGCACCCACTTTTACTGCCACAAGCCATCAAAGTCATCATGGCCTTCTCTTCAGTGGCCTCACCCCTTTCTCAGCGGTAGGTTCCTTTCGTCTTCAATCTCCTCATCTTTGTTTTCACCACTCAGTGAGACTCAGGTTCAGTCATGTGCTTCGGCGCTCTCCCTAGTCTGGCTAAGCTTCCATTCATGTCGTGAAACATAATGAGAAAGTCATGAAAATGGGTTTGTGTAAGAATACCAGCCAGGCGGTGGTGGCGCACGCCTTCAATCCCAGCACTCGGGAGGCAGAGACAGGAGGATCTCTGTGAGTTCGAGGCCAGCCTGGTCTACATAGTAGATTCCAGTACAAGCCCCAAAGTTACAGAGAAACCTGTCTCAACAAAACAAACAACAACAACAACAAAAATAATACCAAAAAGTTTCTGATCATTTCCCTAATACAGAAATTTCCAGCTTTGAAAATTAAAATTCATTACCACCCCTGTCTCCATATTTGCTCTCAGTTGAAAACATACTTCTCATTTCCAATAAAAGCCAACTGTTATGGATCAGAGTTCTGAAATGTTCTTCCTACAGAATCTGGAAGTTGGCCTTCATCTGTACCCTCCATTCATCTTCTTCCCTCTCCTTGTAGATTTACTCAACCTGAGTCTCTTGTTTTGTGCTAAGCACCACTTACCCTTATTCTGGATCTTCTACCTCACCTTCTGTACCACAGAAAACTTAAAACTCTTGAACTGAAAAGCATATTAACTGAAGTGAAAATTTCACTTAATAGCAGATTGGAGGTGACCAGTTACAGACTTAGTGAAACTGAAGGCTTAAGATAAATCAAATTTTATTATCTGTAGAACTCAAATAACAAATATTCATGAAAAAATGACCAAAAGGAAATTTCAAGTTGTCTAATTTAACGTTTGAGGGGGAATGTGGTAGGAAAAATTGAAGTTATGCTAAAACTTTCTCAAAGTTGATTAAAAAAAACTTAAGTTTAAATACTGAGAAAATTCAGTGATTCCCCAAGCAGAAAATCATACTCTGGCATATCATCATCAATGTCCTGAGAGCCAAGAATGAATGCATATTGTTTTTAAAAATCATATCTCTTATTAACAAGTTTAAACATGAGCACTGTATCTATATCACTACCACTTCCTTCCTCATCAGACTTCTTCTGTGCCCCTCCAAAATTCATGGTTTCTCTTCTTTAGTTATTGTTATCTATATACGCATATGTATGCACATGTGTCTCTACAACCTACTGAGTCTATCTAGTGTTGCTTACGTGGATCGGTGTCCAGAGCTACCTGCTTGACATTGGACATGCGATGTAGGAGGTCACGCCTGGCGGAAACTAGCTCGCCCTCTTTCATAAGCCATTGACAGCCGGTAGCTCATGAGGAGACAAGCTTGAAAGCAGCTTGAGGAAAGTGTCACATTGCACAGAGAGCGGTGACATGACACCCTACCAAAAATTTTTAAAAAAAACATACAACCCTCCAAGTAACAAGATGACGTAAGAAACTGTTTGCACGTGTGTGTAGGCTTGTTTCTGTGTGTGTAAAATGTTTTGAGCCTGGAAAATACAGAGGAACTTGCAACACAGAGGTTTATGTTGGCTCGTGTTCATTAATGCTTCACGCTAGTAGAGAAGCTCTGGTGGAATTCCATGTAATTCAGGGACCATGGAAGCAGAATCTTACGATGTGGTTTGTTCAATTCTGGGTGGACTGGAATGGAGGCAGGTTGCACTTCCAAAGGCCGGTTCCTGGTAGGTTGCTTCTTACATGAAAGCCCACATCCCAAAGGTCCCAAACCTCCCCAAACATCATCACTGGCTGAGGGCCAGATGTTTAAACACAAGAGTCCATGAGGGACAGTTCACACTTAATGCATAGCATGTAGGATAGTCATATCGTGTGCTGTTATATAACCAGGGGGAAAGGCAGTTTATGAAGCAGGGAGTCACCATTTCAATGCTACTGTGTAATTATGTAAAGTGTTTATATAGAAAAGTTAAAATGAAGATTTAATAGACATTTTCTGATAAAACAGAAGTGAGGAAACTTGTAGAAAACAAAGCTGTGTCCTTCCACTTGTTGTCACTGTGACAAAATACCCCAGCAAAGCCACTTAAAGGAGGAAAGATTTCTCTTGGCTCAGGGTTTAGAGGTAGCAACCTGTGATAGCTCAGCTCTGCCTTTTCTGGCTCACCATGAGGCAGACGTTATTGTAGGAAGCACGTGGTGAGCGCAGCAGCTTACCCTTGGTGGACAGAGGTGTGGGGAAGAGACTGAGGATAAAAAGAAACCCTACAAATGTGCAATCCCAAGGACCTACTTTTTCCAGGTAGGACCCACTCCTGAGACGGCCCATTCTGTAATAACTAAGCAGATTAATCCATTGGTAAGATTAGAATAGCACCACTGGCTGGGACCAAGCCTTCGATCCACCGGCATTGGGGATACTTATTCTAAAAATGTTGATACTGTAGAAGTAAAGACTGGAATAGTGGTTGCCATGAGACTGGGAGAGAAAGAGGGAGGGAAGATAAACAAATGATGGTTGATGGATCCAGGGCTGCAGTTGGGAGGGTGTAATAGCTTCCAAAGTTCTAAAGCACAACAACCAACTATAGTTGACAACAAATAGCTACATATTTCAAAATACCTAGGAGTGTTGCAAGGTAGGCCCAACCAGAGATCACCACATAGACACTCGTCAGCTGAAAAGAAAGTTTTTATTGCCAGCCAGTGGCTACTTGGGGAACTTGCCCAAATCATGCAGTACCAAACCTTACAGTCCTTTGTCTTTTATACACAAAGACCACATCCTGGTTGTTACACTTCAGTTAGCCAGAAGCAGAGCTACAGAAACCAAAGCATAATGTTAATGCTTTTAGGAACTTTCCTGGAAGCATTGGCTAGGTCTTTGATGGATTGGGTCTTTGTTCCCATTTTGGCAGGTGTTGGGGCCTACATGCTAAGTCTTAAGTTCAGAATGGTGCCTCTAACATGGCATCAGTCATGCTAAGGTCTGGGGGCCTGCTGAAGGAGAGAGGACTTTGGACGTTCCGTAGCAATAAAGGGATAAATATTCGCGGCAGACATGACAATTGCTCTGATCTGATTCTTGCGTGCACTAAGATATTATAACTACTTTACAGGTATTTATGGTTAGTGTGTGCCAAGTGAAAAAAACATCACAAAGAGGGAAAGAAGAAAAAGAAAAGCTAAGATCTTCAAGCTGAGAGAAATGAAACTGGATTCACACAGTAAGTGGAAAGTATGTAAATATACAGGGAGTATAACTTTGTCCTTCAGATTTTCTTAAAAGACACCTAAGTGTTCAGAAGCAGAGACTGTAATATTGTAAGGGGAGGTGTGTAATGTGGGTAAAAGTAGAAGTTTTGACAGCAGTGCTGCACAGGCTGAAGGGGGAGACCAAAAGAATTCCATATTCTGAAGCTTTGCTTTGTGATTGGCAGACGGGAAGCATAAATGAGAGAGGAGGAGAAACGTGAGGTGTCAGAGGTGGGCTGTGACAGGATGGAGTCTACGCTAGTGAGCACCGAGGTGGAAAGGCCCTGTTCTGAAGCCCTTCGGTGGTGCGATGTTTCCCAAGCCTAAGCCTTCTGTGTCTCGGAATACTTTAAAGTGCACTAACGAACAGGCTGGGCCGGCTGACACGCCGCCAACCCTTTTTCTTCCCGGCTGCAGATCTCTCTCTGTTGTCAGAGAGAAAGAGTTCTCCCTGAAACAAACAGCTTTGAAGTTTTCTTAAAAAATAAAAACAAACCAAAACCAAACAAAGAAAGGCTGTTTGGCCACCAGACCGAAAAGCAGTGGGGGAGGAAGGTCGAGAGGTGAGCTTAGGTCTACCTCAAAGTTTTATTCGCTCAGGCTTATGAGTTAGCAATTGTTTCTATGACTGTACGAAGGCTCATCTTTGTAACCACTAAGTCCAGTTACCATCTGAGACTATTTAAGGCATTCAAATTTTTTCTTAACATTTAATATAAACTCGTAGCAGACAGAACCTGGCTTCTATGTGTTTGCTTTATCAGCCCAAGATAATATATCTAGTAATAATGATTTATTTATTCAATGAATACGTATTAAATGCTCTCCACAGTCTAGACAGTGCTTGCCAGTATGGGCCACATAGTAAATCAAAGCCAAAGCCTTTGCTTTAAGGGGTTTGTCTTGCAGTATAGGGAGCCAGTGAGCAAGCAGAGCCCTGGGAAGAGACGTTGCTAGGAAGAAAACTATAGCCACAAGAGGGAAAGGCAGGGCCATGCAGGTGTGTGACAGACAAAAGGGACACATTTTGAGACAACTGGGCTGCATTTTCAGCTCTTCCTAGAAAATGCGACATTTGGTCAGAGACAATTAAGTCGTTTTCCTTTGAAATCCACTTCGCCTTGCATTGATTTTCATCCTGCGCAGTCATGAGCTGATCCACTCAGAACAGATGCTGAGACAGACTTAAAAGTGCTTGGGGAGAGAGTGAAGCCTGTAAAAGGATGGAGGGGAAGCCGGGTCAGGCAGAAGAGGTTGAAGTGTTGGGTGTGTTTGGCTAATCGGTGGCTATAACACAGATCCTTTAAAAAAAAAAAAAATCACACACACACAAAAACATTTTCCCCCAGTGATAGGTTTGCTCACCCATTGGTTCAAGCGTCCATGTAATCAAGTGAGTCACCAAACAAATATCTAATACGTATTAACTACCTCATAAGCACTCAGATAAGGACTGGGTGGGCAGAGGAAGTATCCTGCCCTTTCTGAGGCCCACATGTGGCACTTTAGAGGTATATGTGAATGATTTATTTCATCTCAATATGGAAGTTGTATTACCTGCAGGCTCATGGTGTACCTGGGGGTTGTTTAAGTGATTTATCTGGAGGCTTATTTAGTAGCTGGCTACCCCAGCAGGCTCCTTTGTATACAGTGTTCTTCAAAAACCGAGCCGTCCTCCGGGAGAATAGTCTGTTCTCGAGAAGGCGGAAAGTTGAGGAACCTACTACCCACAGAATCGCCCATACCTAGGACATCTCTTCCACAGAGAACTCCGGGGCTTCAGCTGATTATTTTTTGGAGCATCTGAAGAGATAATGAATAAATAAAACTTTCTTCTGGGTGAAAGAATAGGAACTATGTTAGTTTTGCACTTAAAGCCCTCATAGTTGCTGCTGTTCACAATGCACGGGAACACGGTTTCGCCACACTTAAGGCATTTCTCCACAGAGGAGCAATACACACACACACACACACACACGGTGTTTATGTCACAATGCATTATATGTGCTCTATCTGTGTTCCACTACCGTCTCCAAGTTCTGTTGAAGACGGCCAAGGTGAGAGCCCTACCCACCGATTAAACAAAAGAAATCTGGAAATCCTAAAGAAATAGGGACAGAAATGAAGAACTTTGAGTGGGAAACTTGAACTTGCTGAAGACAACTGCATCAGACCTGCAGTTAGAAAAGTCCCGATACTGTTTTTAGAAAAATACACAGCAACAATATAATTATGGAGACTGCTTATTTTCTGTGTGCTTACCTCTGTGAATAGTACAGATATGTATGGAAGGATTCTAGAAATAGCTTTAAAAAAAAAACAAACAGAAACACCTTCACAAAATTACTGTTATCTTCTGTCTGTGAACCATTTCTTCACATTGGTTTATCAAGAGCAGTTTTACTTACTTAGAGATTTTAAAAGAAAAATCAGAAACTGGAGGCAGTTTGGGAGTGGAATCCCAGTTGTTGCTGGGGTTGTTTGGTCTTATAATCCCTTCCTGGAGGGCCCTCTAGTCTAACATGTGCCTTCGTGAGAACCACCATTGAGCTTCTGTGTCTCGGAAGCTTGGGGGCAAATCATCCATCGCTGATGAAATCTGTCCCCCTTCTAAAGTCACACACCCCTTTCTCAAACAATGTGCATGGTTTTGAGGTAGGTGGGGTGTGGTAAGTGTAAACAAACGTGCACTAGTGTCTTTTTGAGAGCACAGTTGAGTAAGAAGGGCTCCCCTGCCTCTGTCTCACTGCCAGTCGGTCCTCTAATCCACTTGGACGAGATCCAGAGACCATATTGTCGCTTTGAGCTTTTCTTGGAATGACATGTTTGATGAGAGATCTTTGTATGAGGACTGCGGAAGAAATCACAAGGCTGACTGGGCTTTGTATGGTAATGGTAGGGCTGGAGCCCTTGGAGGGAGCCTGTGAAATCCATGCAGAAGTGTGTGAAGGATGTTCCCTTTGCTTGCCTGGCACAAAACTGGATTTCTATTGTTTTGTTTTGACAACTTATTGACAATTTATGTCAGGAAAATTGTTTCTCCTGAGAAGTGCTTCAATTTATCCCTGGTGACCTCATTTCTTTGTTTTTACATAAGAGAGGGAGAGAGAAGGAGGGAGAGAGAGGAGAGAGAGAGAAACACCATGCAGATCATCTCAAAGGCCATACTAGGACTTAAAAAGGAGTTTGAGTTCATTTTCAGTTGCTATTGGCAGATGCAGCATGGCCGAAATCCTGATGCAGTTCCAAGCACACCAGTCTTGCTAAGAGAAAATGGCCACAAAAGCTGAAGTCTAAGACATAGTTTGATCTGCCTTCTGGGCACATAGAACACTCCTGGAAAGGAAAGTGTTTCCAACACACGCTGAAATTGAATAGAAGTCACCATAGAGTCATAATATTAATTAATATAATAATTACAGTTAATATAATCATGTTAAAACTGATTATCTTGCTGGATTCCCATTGCCTTCCACACAACAGGGGGTTTTGGACATTTCTCAAGCTGAGATGATTATGGCATGTAGGATTATTTCCCATTCTCAACAGTTTTAGAAATGATGCTCCCACAGGTGTGGTAAGGGACTCTGACTTTTCCTTAGTGACCCACACCATCCCCTCTAGTGGAGGCACCTATCAATGCGCACCCCATGCCTCCCACAGGGCCATTTGTCAGGACTTTGTGATCCTGCCTTCCCTGCTATGTCAGACATCAGACAGACACATGCAAAAGACTCTCTTTATCCCTACCCTCTACTGTCTACTTCATTTAGAAGTGAAGATTTAGTAATGGAAATATAACAAGGACTAAAAGTTATTCTTTCAGGCTGGGTGTCAAAGTCTTAGTTTTTGGGCTTTCATTGTGATATCAAGAAAAACTGAGATTCAATACTATGCTTTTCCCTTTTGGTGGTAAACAGATCGACCTTGAACCCGTTCATTATTTCCACCAATTTGGGGTGCTTTATTTTCTCTTTCTTTCCTTGTGGCACTGGGCCTCACACATGCTGGGCAAGCCTCTACCACTGGGCAGTAGCCAGGCGTTAAGGCATATTATATATGTGTTGCCACTGAACGCAAAACCATCTTGGAAAAAGATGTTGAATTCGTGTTCTCCAATTGTTCAGATGTCATCCATAGATGAATACGGTATTTTAATCTCATGCACATCTGTCTGACTACTTGTCAGCCTTTCCAATAGCCTTTCAGGACGTGGAAGCATTTTGTTTTTTATGAATGGGACACTTAGATGGTGGGAAGCCTGACTTCACTGGCATGGCCTTGAGAATGAAGCTAGGACCTGACTTCACTGGCATGACCTTGAGAATGAAGCTGGGAGGAAGTATGAAAATCCTTGTTCTGGAGTGAGCAGCTTTGAGAAAGCAAATGTTAGGCACCCGGGAACTCGGCTGACACCCTACACACCCGACTGTGGAGCCTGCGGGAGCTCTCGCTGGTCATGGGTCTGCTCTGCACACGTGGAGAACGCTAACTTTAAAGGGATGGTTGAGTCTGAAATCTGACAATGGGGCGGGTGAGGGGTTTAAGTTTGGAGGTGGCATGGTTACCACCGTCACAGTCTGATGTCCTTCCGCTGTAGTGTTTCTCTCAGGCATCTTCTGTTTCTGAGGCCAGCAGGGCACAGTCAGGACTGGGGCTGAAATTACCACAGGTGTTGAAGCAACAGCGCATCCATCTTCTTTGCTCACAGAAGCCTTCATTGGAGGCTATGTGTTCATGGACAGGGAACCCCCTTCCCAGCTTGCTAGGATTCTGGAAAAGGCTTTTGTCTGGAAGTTGGGTGACCATATTTCCTAGTTTTCCTAAGATTCTGTATTTATATGCATTGTTCTGATATATTTAAGTCTCCATTTTCTTTCAAAATCGTCTGGCTTGACAATATTCTTATTGATCTTCCTAATGAATCATTGACCCACATTTCTTTCTTCTCTGATGATGGAAAAGAAGTGTCTGAGGCTTGACGCTGAGGACAGCAATGTCATGACTAAGAGGGAATCAGGTTTGAACTAAGTAATTCTGGAGGGACAGTGACTGTCGATTGGGTAGTAAAATTGAAGGCCATTTTTATCACTTAAGGGGAATATTCTGCTACCTCCAAGGAAGGGCATAGGACAAAGAAACAGCAATGAGACCTTTCCATGAACTTTCGCTCAGCAGCAGAACTTGGTTCTACTGACTTCGCCATTATAAATCAACCAAGTATAGTCCCTTGAATTCTGAAAAAGATTCATGGAGAAAATTACACTAAATAGACCCCAGGGCCTTTAACTCACATAGTTTAAAATCTACTGTGACTCACTCATGTTGGCACTGACCTCACTCTGGAGACCAGGCAGGCTCTGAGCTCGCTATCCTTCCACAGTCTCCTATGGGACAGTGATTACAGGACTGGCAGGCCATTTAGCTGTCACTATGAACATTCAGCTGCCTCCCGACAAAGGACTGTGTCGTCCTTCGGTAGCCCTTACTTCCCCTATATCCTTTCCAAGCTTTCTTTTCTTCCCTCGCCTTCATCTTTCCCTCCTTCCCGATGCATTTGTGATTGGGGCAGATGAGACAGATCAGATGAAGGACTTCCTTTTTCAGTCTGTTCACGACCAAGTCCATTCTTGCTGGCTATCTTATTATCACTTTCAAGGGACTGGACCAGCTTTGGTAAGACTGGCTTAGTGTTAAAATGAAAACCATCTTTGGGTCTCCTCACTCCCTTTCTTTGCATGTGCTAGCCAAAATCCATACCCCTGAGCTACAGCCCCAGAGCCGCTTGTGCACTTTTGAACTCTTAGAGAAACTCGATCATAATGGCCCTAATTCATTTTACCTATTAAGTAAAAAGCTTCTAATTTCTTCTACTAAGTTTATATATTAGCATGATGTTCTCAGCGATTCCTTGACCCCTAAATTTAAGTAGGGCTTTTCTGAGATTTCTGTAGCCGGTATCTGTCATCTATCACAGTTCTTGAAAGGTAAAGCACAATTCACATTATTAACCTTAAAGAAGTGGCTGGACATTAATTAACCCCATTGTCTCCTTCCTTAAGACTAAAGGTAATAGAATGAGATAAAATAACAAATGCAAACACTCTGTACTCCTGCCTACGTATTGATTTACCAGCAGTCTTCAGCTCTGTAAGATCACATGTGCCCATAGCAGCAAAGCAGAAACAAACCGAAATTCTTTTTACTGTTTTCTTTGGTTCCATTTGGGTCAAGTATTTTTTTTCCAACTGATTTTATTCCTATTTATGGTTAAACATCGACCACCAATCACTGATTACATATACAGCCGCAGATAATTTAAGAGTGTCTTAACCCAAGATGAGTGTAAATCTAACTTAAAAATGGACTTTGGTGCTTTCGTTTTACCATGGAGTAATGAAGATTAATGCTGTTCTCCCTGAGCCTTGGTGTCTAAGGCAACACTGTAGGAAGCCAAGCTGAAAAGGGAAGAGTGTTCCTGTCAGGGGACAACACTTTTCCACTTGAGAGACAGGCGACCCCAGGCAAGCTGTTGAACTTGGAATGGTGTTGGTACTTTATCTCACAGGCCGTTTGGAAAGCTTAAAAGAGTGAGAACCCACTTAGCAGGTGGTTCAACGCACGGCACTCCCTCAATGTTGCTTAGGATGGTTGTCATTACTGGCTGGGTGTCATTCCATAGGCATTAGGTTTTTGAAAAGCCATAGACTAGATTTCAGGCTGAAATGTTTTGGAGAGAGCTGATTTCAGACTTTGCAAGCTGTGTTACCAAGGATATGAAATCAGATGGTTGCTGGGATATGTAAACTAAGAATCACATGTGTTCTTCTCTCACCCTGACGTCACCAGGGAAGCACTGCCAGGCTCCTTTTGCAGTTGTTTTGGAGGTAGGAGCACACACCAAAGTTTTCAAGTGTGCAAACAGAATCAGAAACTTCAGGAATAATTACTATGGGTTTATGTTAGAAAGCTCACATAAGGTTATATGAGTTCTAAAAGTGAGGCAGATGGGCCTTAACTGGGCCAACAAGCAATGTTTTTCACATCTGTGAGAAATGAGTTAACAGCCTTGAGCCAGGTCAGTGATGGCCATCTTCCTTGACTTCATGAGAGGCCTTACGTGGGAATATGTTGTCTGACACTATTCCGGGGGAGACTTGAACAAACATTACTCACCCCAAATAGGGAACCCCCAACAAATCAAAGTATGGATACCACCAAAGTCCAACATGGTAAACCGATGAGCTTTAAGGAAGTTCCAGGAATATGGGTGAGGGGTTACTCACAGGAGCAGCAGTGACCCAAAAGGCATTATCAAAAGCCCACCCCAGCCTGGGTGTTAGTTAACGAAAGCTGGGAACCTGGAGTGGAACACATACTCTGTAGGCAGACCAACAGGTTGCAGAGTGTCCCTTTTCAAGGTGGCTCAGCCGGCCTGAGTCTCTTTTTAGGCAACTCAGCAGGTGTCTGATTCTTCCAGGCTGTCCTGCTTGTCTGAAAGTCTCCTAGGCAGCTCAGCTTGAGAGTGTCTACCAGTAATCCTTACACACTTGGGGAGGTATAAACCTAGGGAATCTTACCCAGTTTCGGGGACTTCCTGAAGCTAGCCAGTTGTTTACTTCCCTGAGCTTAACTGCCCTGATTGCAGGATGGAATGTCTCACCTGCCCTTGTAGCTGGGGTTGATTTACTTCCATGTAAACATCTTAATGAGCTTCCCTATAAGATGGGAGGTTTTGACTTCAGAGCAAACTGCTACACAACAGAAGATTTAGTGGGTCAGGGATTGCCCTCGTGCCTAAGCACTACACGGAGACTTTAGGAGAAATAGCAGGTCTGGCCCATGTCCAGAGAAAGCAGCTAAGAGGACCAGAAAGCCGCGACACAGATAAACACAAACACCCATTAAAACACTGGAACTGTTGGATCTGCAAACCAAGGTTTATAGACAATATGCTGAACATATTAATAAAGTTGTGAAACATGAAAGCAGATTTGTGAATTAAATCTGGGTCTACTAGTAGGCAACAGTCAATCCAGAGACTTGTAACTGGTCAAATGTAGGGAGCAATTCAAAACTCGGGACGATTTCAGAAGAGGAGACAGAACGAATATAAGAGCAGGAGGATGGGGAGGAGGGCTGTGACATGCTGTCTCCTAGACATGACCTGGCTATTTCTCTCATGAGTTCACAGCAGCTGTAGTTACTGCCCCAAACAAGCCAGCCCAAATCCTAGCACAGAGAGAAGAGCTCCTTAGGTCCCAACCCTTACTGAGGAGTTATTGTTAATTGATAGTTGCTGAGGGAGCCAGAATTGTTCTTTGGGGATGTGGGCACTGGTAGGTTACCCACATTCCAGGGGTTGACCCCCACACCCGTGCACATTTGGGCAGCACTAATTGGACTTAGTGGGTTCAAAAAAGAAAGAAAGAAAGAAAGAAAGAAAGAAAGAAAGAAAGAAAGAAAGAGAGAGAGAGAGAGAGAGAGAGAGAGAGAGAGAGAGAGAGAAAGAAAGAAAGAAAGAAAGAAAGAAAGAAAGAAAGAAAGAAAGAAAGAAAGAAAGAAAAAGAAAGAGGACATGAAGTTTGGAGGGGTGTGCATTGGGTGCATTGGAGGAAAACTGAAGGAAGTCGGAAGGAGTAATGGAGGGGGGGGTATGATCTTATTGCATTGCCCTCGCTCACCCTCCTGACTTGAGGCAGAAGCCCGGCAACTTGAAACAAAGGCATCACCCGCTTCTGTCTCCCACCAGCTGACCCCCTGCTGATAAACTGGCTCAACAAATTCAAGGCCTTCTCAGGATAACACACAATGAACCATCCTAGCTTTCTTCAAACTGACCCACCCTAAATTAGGGGAGGAAAAGCTTCAGAGGCTTTAAGGCCCCAGCCCTCAAGAAGAGACTGGGCTTTTTGGTTCTCTGAGAACCCCTCTGCTTTGCAGGTCTTTCTCTCTGTATGCCGGCTGTATGTGTACTTTCCTTCACCCCTGATAGACAGCTTAGAAAAAAAAAGCCCTCAAAGAATAAAAAGAAAAGAATGAAAAACAAAGCAAAGCATTTTTAAATATAGAAACAAACAAATGAATAAATAAATGAATGAATAAGCAGATACATAAATTTGGGCCTGTTAAGATCGGCAGGATATTCTTTGCATCTTAATAGCTTTTTTGGTCTTTTTAATATATATAACACATATAAAGAAGGAAATATTTATTATAGCTATAAGAAATAGACATTTATTTGTTAAGCCAAATAAAGTAATACAACTTCAAGAAATTAATAATAAATTATTGGATTTGAACTTCAGAATAAGTTATCTGAACGACAAAAAAATGAAGCTTATAATAATGCTGAGACTCCAGCTAATAAGTCCAGCACAACTCTTAGTTTCATTATGAGAAATTAGGATGAAGACCAGTGAGATAGCTCAGTGGACAAAGGCACCTGTCACCAAACCCAGCAACCAGAGTTCAGTTCCCAGAATGCATGTGATGGGAGGAGAAAATTGATCCCAGCAACTTGTTCTCTGCATTCCACAGGGGCCACCAACACACAGTAAGGAATGAGAGCATATGTGCATTCACATACTCACAAAGGAAATAATTGTAATGCATACAATATATATATATATTGTATATATATGAAATTGGAGGAAATTGTTCATTGGTTCACTCCAATGTAGCCATTTCTCCACCTGCCCCCCTTTGGTATCAATTCACTTGGGGAGCATTCTAGATTCTGTCTTCTTTTGTGAGAGGGTCAGTCAGGTTATCCACAGGAAGAAACACAAGATCGGTGCAGGGTAATTGTTATGTTCACAGATCCTACAGGCATAGGTAACAAGTAGGGACAGTCGAGGAGGGCACTGCACACTAGCAAATTTGTGTGTGTGTGTGTGTGTGTGGGTATGTGTATATGTATATGTATGTATGTATGTGTGTGTGTGTATGCGTGTGTATGTGTGTATATGTGTATGTATGTGTGTGTGTATGTGTGTGTATTTCATGGGATCGGGAAACTCCCACTTGTCAGCCTTCTATGTTGGGGAGGATTACAGAGAACTCAGTCCCCTGGGGTACACTTGCCAGGACGAGGATATCTTGGCTACTTTAGTACATGGGAGAGTCTCACCAGGCTGGGCCCTCCACTGTCTTTTAAGAACAGGCCATCTCCAGGAGGGGCAGTTTGTCTCCAGCCAGACATCCATTTTAAGATGTCACAGAAAACTTAAGAGATGAACAATACAATGAAAATTCATTTTAGTGAAAAAAAACCTAGCTAAAGTATAATATGACTATAGGAAAATGCAGAAATCAAACTGACCACCTCATGAAGCAGATTTAAATTAACACAAGTATATTTCGCCCACATGGAGAAGTAAAATATTCCTAGGAGGTCAAAGCTGGCTGACACTAACTCACTACCTATTCCCTCATCCCCAGTAAAGGTGATCCATCTTGTAACTTCCAATATAAGTTGGTTGGTCTACTTTGTAGACTCCCATAAAGGCAACCATAGAGTATATTTTCTTGTGAAGACACTAGTAAGAGGAAAAAAAGAGTTTTTGGATCAGCCCCTTTCCCCATATCAATGCCCGTGTGTTTTTGTTTTGCTTTTATCTGTAGGTCGTTGTCCTTGATGTCAACCAAGGTAAAGATCCAAAGGCTGCTCCTGTGTCAGCAACCAGAAGGGTGCACATGGGTTCCACGGCTGTGGGTCGTGGTGTGTCGAGTAGTGAACTCTGAGTCTCCTACCGCTTTCATGCCATTTGCCTTCCTCAGGCCACAGAGTTTGCCTTCACGCGTGGCTAAGCCTGCTTCTTATTAACAACTTTGGAAATGTTTGAATGTCTCGAGTGCACTTTGGTATTTTCCTTTGTCGATAGATGGATGCCTAATGAAGGATGAACTTCACCCTGACAGTTTCTGAGATGCGTGGTGTCTGAACAGGACTAACAGGAACGCTGTTATTAATGCTGGGTCATCAGACCCTGGCAGCTGAACATCCTTTCTTCTGCAGTGAGGGCACCATGGAGGTAGGGGTGTCAATTCTTTCACAGACTCCTTCGATGTGACCTAAGCAGTGCTTTTCTATATCATGTCACATCTTATAGGAGGGATCAGATATGAGTTTATCCATCCAGTCTCAGAAGACTGTTAAGCAGTGGACAGTTTGTAAAGACCTCATGGAGTCTCTACATTGAATCTGGTTAAGAAGTAGAAACATAGGCCAACCTTCATTTCCTAGCCACAGTTCTTTACCTTGCCTCCCTTCTCCTCCCCTCCCATCCCCTCCCTTCTCCATTCCCTTTCCCTTCTCCCTGCCCGCTCTGCTCTCCTCTCCTTGCTTTTCTGTCTCCTGCCTGTTTTTATCCTTTTCTCTTTTCTTTTTTTCTCCTTTGTTCTTGAGACAGGATCTCTTATAGTGCAGACAAGCCTTAAGCTTGTGATCCTCCTGCCTTTGCCTCTTGTATTAGAACCTTAAATTTTGAGTACTTGGTAAGTATTTTATATGTATGACACCATGTTCTAGTTTTCTTTCTATTGTTGTGACAAAACGCTCTGATCAGAGACAACTTGGGGAGGCAGGGGTTCGGGTGAGCTTACCCTTGCAGTCCCAGGCCATCGCTGAGGGACGTCAGCCTGGGACCCTGCAGTGGGAACTGAAGCAAGGACCATGAGGAATGTTGCTTACTGGTTTGCTCCCTGACTCATGTTCAGCTAGGACCACTTCCCCAGGGATTTCACTGTCCACAGCGGTCTGGCCACTCCCAAATTATCAATAATAAAGACAGTTCCTCACAGGCATGGCCACAAGCCAATCACATCTGGACAGTCCCTTAACTGGGACTCCTTTATATAAGTCTGGGTTGCATCAGATTGACAACTGAAGCTAACTAGAAAACTTTATCCTTTGCAAGCATCTCCATGAGTTATTGGATTTAGATATTAGAATTGGATAGAATTAGATATTAGGATTTGTGTGTAATACCCCCCACCCCCAGACTTGTGTTGATGAGTCTTGATCCTTACCCAGCTGTTGAGGACTTTGGGGGAGGTTCTGGAAACTTTAGAAGTGGGACCTATTTGGATAAACTAGGTCACTTGGGGTGAGCACATAGGAGTAATCTTGTCTCTTGTCCCTTGCTGTTCTTTTTGGTTTCTCTGATATCTATCTGGCCTGAAGTGAGAACCCTCCACCACCTGCTCCTGCTGCCACGATATTCTTCCCAAGCGCATGGGGACAAGTGATCCGGGACTTAACCCTAGGAAATCCTGAGTGAAATAAATCTTTCCTTCCCCAAACTGTTTTTGCCAAGGCCTGAGTGTGTCAGCGGAGAGCTGATGCAGATAGAAGATGGACAGAAGAGGCGCATTCTCCCTAATGATAAGTCAATGGCAACAGTTGGCAGAGCCAAGAACTCAAACGGAAGCTTTCGTGGACTCTCCTGCTAAATACATGTGTCATTTGCAGGCTGGCTCTCTGTTCTCTACCAGCTATTTGGTCCCCTTACTTGTGACAAATCTACCATTGCTTCTTGGTTAATAACTTGGCAGGCAGTAGGTCTCTCTCCTGTGGGACCATCATTCACCACATTCATTACTGTCTTCCGTATTTATTAGTTCAGAATCCTCTCAGCCAAGGAGGTTAATGCTGCCTGGGTTCCCAACTCCATCAGAGGATACCTGGTACTTTCGGATAACGATATGTCTAGCTCATAAGTTCTCCTCTAATCCTCTGGTCTTTCCATGGTGTTTAGAGACCGAGCCTATTCAAGAATGGAGCCGTAAACTATATCATTGTATAGATGCTTTGCAGTAACCTGGCTTTGCAGTTACACGGCATGTTGATGCTTGAGGATGCTGTGTGATGTGAGACAGATAAGGAAGAAAACAAGGAGGTAGGCAGCCGCTAATTACAACATGGAGAGGTGTGCTTGCACATCAATGGAGATAGAAAGATAAGTGTTTGCACAAGGCCGCTCTTAATTGTTCATGTGTTCTTCATTGTGTACTAAATTGCTTGACTTGACAGAATGAACAAATAGCAGATTGACTTGGAAAAATAACATAAAAATCATTTCAGGAGGACGCAAACCAACGCTTCTAAGTGGGACTTACGATAGCATAGCTTTGGGATCACGTTTATAGCCTGTAAAGCTATCTGCATACATACTTAGGTGGAATCCTGTAAAAGGCACTACAAGGCAGAGGAATAGGCATTAGCTACCTCATTTTCACAGGCGAAGGACCCGAGGTTTAGAGAATGCTTTGGGTTTGCAAAAGGTCACAAATTCTACGATAATTCATGACCAGATTTCTCAACTTAAAAAGTTCAATTGCTTATTGTTTTTTTTGAAAATCAGACAGACACACACACATACACACACGCACACACACACTCTCACACACACACACACACACACACAGAAAGAGAGAGAGAGAGAGAGAGAGAGCACACAGGCATGTGCATGTCACACAGTGAATCTGTGAGAAGAGAACAGCTTGCAGGGTTGAGTCTCTCTCCTCCTGCCTTGTGGGTCTAGCAATTGAACTCAGGTCACGGTGACCTGGGTACCCTGGATATAAGCGCTTCTACCAGCTGAGTTACCTGTCCCCCAAATTCAAATTTGGTGTTCCTTTTATCATATCAAATTGTCCTTTTATTTTATTTTTAAAATCATTTATCTGTTTATCTTTTTTGTGTATGTGCGCTTTGCCTGCATGTATATCTTGTACATATTTGCATGTGGTGCCCACACAGGCCGGAAGAGCGTGCTGCATCTCCTGGATCTGCTGTTGCAGACTGCTGTGAGCAGCAATGTGGGTACTGGGAATTCCTGGATTTTCTGGAAGAGCAACAAGTACTCTTAACCGCTGAGTCATCTCTCCAGCCCTTATTTTATTTTTTTTACCAGAGGATAAAGCTACTGGCTTTGGTTCCACAACAACAAGATTGTGTGCTATGTATAACATCGGCTCACTAAAATCCAAAATCAGATCACTATTTCCAATCATATCTTCAAAAGCATCACCATCTAAGAAATTCTAGCCCAACTAAACCCCATTCAATAAATTAATTCTTCTGTGAAAATGGAAGTATTTAATATAACCTTAATCCAGTTGTCCTTAATTTATTCCTTTGGGTTTTAGGCTATTACATATATTCCCAAGGGTACACACAGCAGAATTTATATATGTATATACATATATACATACACACATACATAAACATAAAATTTTTTTATTGTTAATTAAATTAATTTATTTATTTTATATTCCCACTGCAGTTTCCCCTCCCTCCTCTCCTCCCATTTCCTCCTCCCCTTCCTATCCTACCCCCAATCCTCTCCTCTGTTTCTATTCAGAGAAGGGCAAGCCTCCCATGAGTGTCAACAAAGCATGGCATATCAAGCTCTTGCTTTTCTATGAAGGCTGGGCAAGGTGACCCAGGACAAGGAATAGGTTCCTGGAAGCCAGCCAAAGCCGTAAGGACAGGCCCTGCTTCCAAGAGTTAGGAGTCCCACAAGTAGATCAAGCTACACACTCTTACACATATGAAGAGGACATAGGTCGGTCCCATGCAGGCTCCCTAGCTGTTGGCACAGAGTCTGTGAGCTCCTATGCGCCCATGTTAGTGATTTCTGAGGACTCCTTTGTGATGACCTTGAGTCCCCTGGGTTTTATAATCCTCCCTCCCTCTCTTCAACAGAATTCCCAGAGCTTGGCCCAGGACTTGGCTGTGGATCTCTGCATCTGTTTCCATCAGTTACTGGATGAAGGCTCTCTGATGACAATAGGAATAGTTACCAATATGATCCCAGGAGATGGCCAGTTCAGGCTACCTATCCACTGTTGCTAGGAGTCTTAGCTCGGGTCATCCTTGCAGATTTGTGTGAGTTTCCCTGGCACCAGGTTTCTACCTGACCCCAAAATGTTCCCTGTCAAGATGTCTCTTTCATTACGCTCCCCTCCACCCACCCTCCCCCAACCCAATTCCTCATGCTCCCATCCCCACTGGCCCTCAGTCTTAACAGATCTCTTCTATTGCTTCCAAGGGAAATCCATGTGTCCCTGTCCTGCTTTGGGCCATCCTTGTTACCTGTCCTTTCTGGGGCTGTGGATTGTAGCATGGTTATCCTTTACTCTACAGCTAATATCCACTTACCAGTGAGTACAGACCATGCTTGTCTGTCTGGGTTTGGGTTGCTTCACTCAGGTTGTTTTCTTTTCTAACTCCATCCATTTACCTTCAGATTTCCTGATGTCATTGTTTTTAACAGCCAAGTAATACTCCATTGTATAAATGGACCACATTTTCTTTATCCATTTTTTTCATTGAAGGGGAGTCTAGGTTGCTCCCTACAGTAGAATTTATATTTTTAAAAAGTTAAATTTTATTTATTTGTGTGTGCACATGTGACTGTGTACATGTGAGCATCAGTATGGATATGTGTGAAGGTCTAAGGACAACTTGGGAATTGGTTCTCTCTACCATGTGGGTCCCAGGGATGGGATATCAGGCTTGGTGACAGGTGCCTTTACCTATTGAACTATCTTGATGACCTTGTGTTTTTGTTTTAAAATTTTTCCTAGTTTGAAAGCAATGTGATATATCAAACTTAGCATATTAACAAATCTTAAGTGTAGCTTTTAAGCGTGTTACATGCATTCACAATACCATGTTGTGTGCCTTCACCTCACACAGCTGAAGTGTCGTACTCTCAAACAACACCTCATGTATTTCCTCCTCTTCTGAGCTTTGAGTGTGGCTTGGTCCGGTAACTCATGGAAATGGAAGCCTACAGTATTTGTCTTCTTGTGTCTGGCTTATTGATTGAGCATAATGTCATTAAGTCTCACTGACCACAACATGTATCAAACTATTTTTCCTTTTTAAGGTGAAATAAGATTCCATTGTATGACATACTGCATTTTGTCAACCTATTCAAGTGTCGGTGGCACCTGAGTGGCTTCTACCTCCAGCTACTTTGAATAATGAGGTTGTGACTATGGGGTTAAAATATCTTTTGAGATCTTGCTTCCTATGAGAATATGCTCAGAAGTAGAATTGCTAGATTATGTGGTAATCCATTTTCAATGTTTCGAGAAACTATCATACTGTGATATTGACCATACTGCTTGACTTCTCAACCAACAATGCATATGCTTCTCTATATCCTTGAGAACATTTGTTATTTTCAAAAATTTTAATAATATACACCCTATGGGTATGAGTTGCATCTCACTGTGATTTTGGCTTACGTTTTTCCAATTTTTGTGATGGTAAAAACATTTTTTTCAATGGCTTCTTGGTTATGTATATGAGAAATATCTATTTGATTCCTCTTGTTTTGAATTACGGACATTATTTATATATTCTGAATAATAACTTCTTATTAGAAGTATATGGGCAAACTCTCCCATTCCATAGGTTGGATTCTGCTCTGTTGCTAATTGTGTTCTTTACTTCACAGAAGTTCTCTTTTGATAAAGCCCCTTTTTCTTCACCAGGTGTTGACTGTGTTTCTTCTGAGAAATCAATAAAAGACATCCATAGGTCATCTCCCAAGGAAAATAAGATACATAGCCATTCAAATCCAGCCTCTGATGTTCCTTCATGAGGACTTGTGAGTCCTCCATGCCTCTCCAGGGAGCTCAGGGCAAGTGCTCTTTGGCTGCCCTGCTCGGTTTCCCATGACCCGGCAACAGTCCACACAGACCCTGGGTGCTGGGTGTGCTCCCGTCCTGAGGGGCTTTGAATCCAGGGTGCTTGATTCCATACCCTGCCTTTGGATTTCCTCTAGTAGAAGAAAGTTGGGTCTGTGGTTCCTATGATGTTAGAAATGTAACTAAGGTGGCAGAGGGAGGGCAGGGATGTATGGACAAAGACGGCAGACGTGCAGGCGATGACGGTGGACGTGCAGAAGATGGCTGCAGACGTGCAGGCAATGACTACACCCATGTGCTGTGTGGAGTGAGGGTGTTGGGAAGGCTGGACTGCTGCCTTTTGTGAAGGTGGTTGCTTCTTAGTCATATCCTACAGGTTCCCCAGGCGCACAGAAACCACTGCACACTTAACACAGAAGGAACTCAGTTCAGGGAACTGTCTCACAACCAGAGACAGTTTTCTTCTGTTTGTTTGTTTGTTTTTGTTTTTGTTCTTTCAGACCCGAGTCCTGTTGAAAGCAGCAAAGTGGGGGAGAAATAGTCCAAAGCAGAAAGGAAAGACAGGAACTCTCTGCTTCTGCCTCCTTCCAGCCAGTGTTTCCTATTGGCCAACCCAACCGGAGGCCCTTGACCTGAAAGTCAGAGAAGCAGAACAAAGCAAGGGTAAACAGGGAACCAACCCAAGACAGGAGGCCCAGCTGGCAAGAGGCATGAGGGACAGCTGTGCTGGGTGTGAACAATCTACCCATTCCTGTCACACCTGTAGGATCTCGGTGCACTTTGCTAGTCACAGCAGCACCTTCATAGATCGGCTGGCTGAACTTCATGCCCTGGACTGCTTCTGTTGGAGAGGCTTTGACTGTCCTCAAGTTTGGCTGAGGCTCTGAGAATTTGAGATTTTTAGGCAAATGGTAGATACCGCAGAGAAGATCAGGATGGGTGAGCCGCCCAGCGGCTGGCCTCCTGACCTTGGTTAGACAGTATATCAGATAATTTAAAGAAAGAAGTCTGGCTTGCTGATTTGGGAGGGCTGAGAATGGGAGGCCTTTGATGATGCAAGGGGTAATTTTGTGATGAGACAAAGGCTTATTTTTCATGTGCCTCCTTTATGTTCTGTATTTATTTCTTTACATGTGGCTCTCAATCAACAAACCACAGTGACTCACACAAGATGCTTCAAAACACAAAGACACTTCAACGATAAGAGAAGGTGATAAGAGAAGAAATGGGAAAGAAAGGAAAAAGAACAAGAAAAACAAAGAAAGGCAAGAAGAACATAGAAGTTTTTTTTAAGGAAAAAGGAAGAAGTAATGGGAAAGTCAGGCATAATAAAATAAAAATAATACAGAAAACTCAAAAAGATTCAAATGCAAGAGAAAGGGCCCTAAAGAGGTGAAGTTTTTCTTTTTTAGTTAAAATATAATTATATAATTTCTTCCTCCCTCCAGTTTCTTCCATGCTTCCCCTTTCTTTACAATTCATGGACTCTGAATTTGAAGGATGATGAGGAGGGGTATATGGGAGGGTTTGGGGAGGGAAAAGGGAATGGAGAAATGTTGTAATTATAATCTCAAAAATAATAGCAATTCATGAACTCTTGTTCTTTAATTACTATTGTTACATACATATGCATATATAAATAAATATATAATTGCAACCTGTTTTGTTTAGTATTGCTTGTGTGCATAATTTGTAGGGTTAACCACTTAGATTGTTCAACTATTTAGGGAGCTCATCCCTAGATGGGGAATACTAATTCATTCTCATTCTTCTCTCTCTCTCTCTCTCTCTCTCTCTGCAGTTATTAATTGCCTATAGCTCTTCATCTAGGAATGGGGTCCCATTTGGTTTCCTCCATGCACCATGGTGTATCAAATGGTGTTGTTATTGTTCAGGTCTTCTTTAAGCAGCATGGTTTAGAGTTTATGAGTGGAGTTTCTCTGTCATATCTAGAGGACTCAGTGTCTCAGTGGTCTTCCTGGTCTCTTATGATCTTTCTGGCCTCTCTTCTGTTTTGTTCCCTGAGCCTAAGGTGTGAGGGTTGTACTGTAGATGCATCAAATGGGAGTGAGTACCTCAAAGTCAGCTCTTCTCTGAGTTTCACCTGCTGTGTTCTGTAGTTGTCTTGTCTGTTGTGAAAAGAAGACCCCGGATAAAGAGCAAGCACCGTGCTTACCTGTGGGTAGAAGCACGTTTTTGAAAGCAGTTAGGATGGTTAGAAAAGTGGAAGCAGCAGGCTCTTCTCCGAGGTGACTCACTAGTCACGGCCTGGATGGGTTTTCAATCCCAGGCATGATGTCCCCTGTTCTTCCAGCATTGGACACTTTCGAGGGGACTCTAGTTGAGGTTACATCCCTCTCCTGTACAATTGGTCTGACACCTGAACTTTTCACTCCTCTGGTTCCGTTCTGCGGTCTGTGAGCCACTTGTTTTGTATATTCATCCAGGATCAACCAATATAATGGGAAGAAGAATTAATGCATTGAGTTAGCCAACCATCCATCTAAAATTCTTCCATCCACTCCTCCTCATTGTTACTATTGCCCCCTAAACAGTTACCTAGTCCTAAGCGCTCAGTTCCAAAAACATGCTTACAAGCAGCACTAACTCCTTCACCCCCAACACTTCAGCCCTCCTTCAGGAATCAGGGACCTCAACTCTTGTCCCTCCAAGAGCACAAAGGGTCACTCCTGCGACAGGAGTGTTACTGTTTCCTACTCTGGGGTTTATGTATTTTTAAATACTTAAAAAAAATTTTAAGTATTTCCCTTTTGCTAATTACACTGGAATACTGAGCAGAGAATGATTTTTTTTTTCTGGATGTCAGCCACATACATCAGTGTCATTCTGCTGCAAAAGAAATCAGAACAGTACATAGGCAGGGCATAAAGGCCAGGGGTACCTGACTCTGGCTTAAGTGAAAGAGAAAATTGCAGCCAATGGTGCCAATGTCTTCCATGCAGCAGACAACCATTGAGATTAGTCTGAGGTGAAGAAATCATCTCAGTAGAGCATAGACCATGGACAGTGCCAGTTCTGAAGAACCCTTGCTTTCACCTTGCTTGAGGATTTGATGTTTTTTAACAGGTCAAGCTTCTAGTCAAAGCTCTCAAACACATTTCCTCACCAGAGTTTCAGACCTGAGGAAAGAGGTCTATAGGTCTCGGGCATGCGCTTCAGAAGTCCCAGGAAAGACTGTGTGAGAGGGACGCTGTAGGACTACTGTGTGTGCTTCAGAAGTCCCACTAATTTTAGGCAGTCCTGGTGGTGAGTGTGTTAGTTACCCTCCTCTTCTTTGCTAAATAGATATTATGAATGAAACTTAGTATTGATCAGTGTTTGAGTAGAACTAAAATTTGCTATTTTGTTATTGTCACATATCTGTAGCTCTTGGATGCTTCCTTGGGCTTTTACCTTTTGGATCTTAGTCCTTACATCTTTTCACAAGAAGTTAACACTGTTTTTTGTCTGACTACTCGAATTCACCTTACATACAACCTGAATTACTACTTTGCAAACAAGCATCTTCCTTCTTCTGAAAGGCATGACGGAAACCTGCTATTAGTCACCTAGTACCTGGGGTCGGTTGTCTGCGTATTTATCAATTTTTGACCTCTCCTCCCTTCACTGAAATCACTTTCTCCTCAGGCAGTTATCTCTATTTTCTGTCCATGCTGTATGATAATAGGAGAGGAATCTTGAGGCAGAGTCTCCCCAGCAGACATGGTGTGTTTCATACTGGGATGTGGCCCGAAATATCACTTCCAAGCCTATGTCAGAACATAGCCTGTAGGAGGGCCTCTCTGGAAGCTGGAGTTCTTTTTGAGGAAGCCCGGTGATGATCACAGTAGTTTAGGCATAGCAGTTCCCACCCACTGCTAGGTGGGGACATGTCCATTGGCAGGGTGCGCCAGGAGCACAGATGTGCGGCCTTCATGCTTTTACTTGAGTGTGTCCTTTCTTAGTCCCGTTGTCCAGTTGGCTGGAGCATTTAACAGTCCTTCCTGCCTTCACTTGAAGAATGATCTGCCTGAAAATCCACCCTGTTCTGTTCTATAAGGCGATTTTCTTTTCTTTTTCTTTTTCTTTTTTTTTTAAGAGAGAGACAAGAGTGAAGAACCCTCAACGGCAAACAGTGTCTGAACAGCCTAAACAGATGCCTGCCAGAGGCAAACTCTTTTCGGGGTGTGTGTGTGTGTGTGTGTGTGTGAGAGAGAGAGAGAGAGAGAGAGAGAGAGAGAGGACTCTGGAAGGCTCTGGAAGACAGAGCCCCGAAAGCCACCCGGGCATCTGCTGTAGAAACGACTTCCTGTGTGTGGCACTGCAGTGGTCAAGGGTTAGGAGGCTGTGTACCCTCTATGAAGCTTGGCCTTGTTGCCGAGGAAGCCTGCTGATAGCACAGCTGAAGCAGCCCCCGAGACCAGAGAGCGAGCTTGTTTGGTTTCGAACTTCAAAGTACAAGCTTTTATTACATTTTAATGATCAGAGTCATATTTTATTCATCCAGCTCAAGCTGAGCATCCTGGAGTCAGTAAAATGCAAGGTTTCCATTTCACACCTATGCAATCCCTGAAAAGTTTGGAACAGGAAAAAAAATCTGGATTTGGGTAGCCTTGTTAAAACTGAATAGAGAAGGTTGACTGAGCACTGGCATAAATATCTAGGGAAATAGACTCATGAAGCCTCCGAGGGCTCTTGTGGAATTCGCAAGTAAGTCACATCTCATTTGCTAGAGGATTACTCTTTCATTAGCCTGCATTCCTGAACCTTACGATACACCTCCAGGAGACAAACAATTCTCCTTGAGAGTCCTCGCCGACTTGGGAAGTTCTAGAACACTCTATATTTGTGTTTTACATTTTTGGGGGTGGAGAAGAGGGTGGCATTGCCATGTTCCACTTCTACATAGAGTGTGGAGAAGACTGAGTGAGGCTCTAATTCATTTTATATAAAAGAATTAAGAACATTTAATTTCCTTTATACCCTATTGCTAGATCCAAGCAGTGATAGAGGCTGATTAGCTTCCATGTCTCTGAAGCGTTTTTACATAAAAGTCGTTTTCAAAGAAATAAGTAGACCTGGGATTAGAGTTTGTTTCAAAGTGACCTCTGCATTTGGAGATTAAGACAACACCGAAGGGTATGTATATATGTTGGGGGAGTGACACGCAGATATACAATTGATATTCAGTTGGAAAGATTTATCTGAAAATCTACTCGGCGAAATGCGAAGCTGAAGTGTGGCCAGGGTAGACTTTTCTGTCTTTTGGACTTTGTGCACCCCTACTGGAGATCAAAGCATACCTCTGGGAGGAGGCCTCGGGGTAATGCCCTGCTCAAACCATTTGACACCATTGGTTTTCCATGCTCTTCTTTAATTCGGGGTCATTTTCCTGTGTATTTAGCAGGTTCTCTGTAATTATGGAGCGAGTAAATGAATGTGTAGAAGAGAAGGAAACAGGAACAAAATACCTCCTAATTAACAGATAATCCAAAAGCCATTTTCTTGGCTGTTGCAAAGCATGTATGATTATGTGTTTTTTTTTTCTGCTATAGATTTACTTCCTTAATTACATTTTGCTAAGTTTAATAGGAAATGCATATTTTTAGTACTTTCATGCTTATTTCGTGAATTTACAATTCTAGAAGGTATTGAATAACAAGAAGACATTCGGAATAAACTAAAGCTATTCTAGTGATAATTGTTAAGTGGATAAATACACTCACTATTGATTTTTTGAAATGACAGAAAAGCTATTCAGATTTCACACAAACTGTTGGAGCGCCTAAAAACTGGGACTTTAATAGAAGTGTGACTTCACATCTACAGTTTCTACATTGTTAGTGAAATATGTAAAGCTACTTTTTATAGCTGTCTTGATTGTTACAGGCTGGTGTTCTATAGACCCAGCAATGGCAGGTGGCAGCTGGTCTCCTCCAAGGTGTTTGTTTTCTTCTTTGTAAAATGGATAAAAATAAGTTGTAGAGCTTAAAGGATATTTGGAGAGTTGGGTCTGGTAACTTCCAACACTACTGGACGCTGTGGTTGTTGCTACTGTGACCTGCTTTGTAGAAGCCCTTTGTGCTACCTTCTACTTCCTGTGAAAGCGTCAGTGGATGAACTCTGCTCTTTGACTGGTTCACAGACTTTCCACCACCAAAGAGCTCTCATTCCTTCTAGCACGTTAAATGAATTTGCCTTGTTGAGCAATTAAAAAAAATCAGTGAAAAGTGTTTAATGACGAATTGGAGCTTTTGATTAATATGGCATACGAACCAGCTGTTTAGAAAAGTGCTCTGCATTTTTCTTTAGGCATGAAATGCCTTGCGATAGGCCAAAGAACCCAGTTGGTATTAGTGGCTATAGCCCATTTCTTTTCCCAAAATTATTGGTTTTGTTTGTTTGTTTGTTTTTAAGACAAGGTTTCATGCAGTCCAGGCTTGATATCCTCAGACTTGGAGTAGAGTTGAGATGGCCTGGAACTCCGGATGCTCCAGCCCTTTCCTCCGAGCTCAGTACCTTTCATTCATGCGCCACCACAACAGTGTTATGGTTGTGTTTGAAAGCAAATTTATTTCTCCTTCACATTTCTCCGCTAGAGCATAATACTGGGCAGAAGGAGCTGAGACAGTGGCAGATGAACGCTGAGACCTGGGGTCACGGGTGATTCCTTGTGTCAGTGGCAACACTGAGACAGAAAAAGATCTTCTGATACCAAATACCACACTGCACTTTCTCCTCCTTTTACTAGAAAAATGCCTGTGAATAATAAGCTATATTATCCTCTGATGGTTTTGTCCATTTCTAAGGGAAGAGTTGATGTTTTTTGTACATAATAAAGATGGGAACCTATAGCTTGGTTCTGACTTGTCAGACACACAGAAAGAAACCTTTATAGGTTTGAATATTCACAGTGACTTGGTTACATTGATATTTTTAGTATTTGTGTATTAAAGTTGGACAAGTAGGGATCAGCATTTTTAAGAACTCAGATTGTAAAATGTGAGCCAGGATTCCAAATGAGGTAGCCACGAGTCTGGATTAGTCTGAGCTCTCATTCCTTAGTTATTCACTGGACCACCTCAATAAATCTTATCCACCAAAGATGCAGGGACAGTGTTTGGGCTTTTTCACTTTAAATAGTTAGCATTTTCTGTGTATTAGGAATCTTAGAAATATTCTCCACAGACTGTTTTGAAATACACAATTAATTACTGTCAGCACTACTAGACTATTATTAATTTTTATTGTGTATGCTCTGACTCACATACATTCATGCATTGCTGGGTTAGGTTTCTAGCTTCCTGGGCCTGTAATAAATTAGAATAAGGAACTCCAAGGCTGTTAGAAAGGAGAAAGAGTACATCAAAAGGCAACCATGGTTCCCCTGACTATACAAGGTAGGCGATGGAAGCACTAGAGAGTGCTATTAAAAATTCAACCTTAGTGACTTCGGATTACTTAATGCAGACCTAACTTTTGAGAACTTTGAAGATTTTAAAACCCCAAGACTTCCTCTAAGAGGTTGACATTAATAAAGATCCGGTCTATATAATAAATATGTGCTTACTCAGAATCAGGGCCTGTTCCTTGGACTGAACTGGGTCACGATGAAGAATGGAGAAAGCCTGGACTCAATACTATTCTGCCAGCTGGAAAATACATTATATGTGAGTCTGGCTTTATGTTCTGTGGGAAAAAAATAAGGAACACAAATTTAAATCAGCTCATGAAATAGTTGAATCAATTATTTGACAAGCATAATTTCCTTTGGGAAACCGATATGGGAACATTCAAACTTTGGGTTGAATAGCATATACAACTCTCCAAAAGGGTTGTTTTAACCTTGGGCACAGTGGGGAACTGAAATACTAGAATAAATAACTCCTCCTTGCCATATCTGTAACAGCTAATTCTACCTCCTTAATGCTTGCTCCATTGCCTCCTGGCATCATTATAAGGTGTAAGAGCAAGTATCTGACCCAGAAGAGAGTTGGAAGGACCCACTTAGCTTGTGTACTGATTTGGCTGCTCTGAAGAAACCCTGCCCCAGCATGGGAGAACAGAGAGCTGACCTGCACATTCCAAAGATGAGCCCAATCATGGTCAGCTGCATAGTTGAAGATCAAGATCACTTCTCATTTGTCAGAACACGTAGAGAAGGGCTGGAGAGATGGCTCAGCATTTAAGAGCACCTGTTGCTCTTGCAGAGGACTTGGTTTTAATTCACATGGTATCTTACAACATTCATCATATTCTCCAGTCCTGGAGAATCTGATACCTGGAGAATCTCACCTCCACAGGCTTCAGGCATGCATGCAGGGAAACTGCTAATAGAACTAAAATAAATAAATCTAGAAAACTCAACAACAGCAACAGCAAAACTTGTAGATGTTAAGTGAATAGTTTGAAGAATTGTATTATTTCCTTATCTATTCTTTGAGAATTTTATGCTTGTATACAATAAAATAAGAAGGCAGTAGGCAGGCAGAGAGGATAAATAGGAGAAGGGAAGGAGGAAGAGCAAGAGAAAACAAGGAAAAGAGGACATGAGGGGTCAGTTACCCAGCCACACAGCCAACCATGGAGTAAGAATGAAAGTAAGATATACAGAAGTAAGAAAAGGAAAAAGCCCAGCGGCAAAAGGTAGATGGGAGAATTTAGTTAAGAAAAGCTGTCTAGAAACAAACCAAATAAGGTAGGGCATTTATAAGTAATAATAATCCTCCGTGTGTGTGATTTATTTGGGAAATGGGTGGCAGCCCCCAACCCATAGAATCAAAAGAGTAATAAAACCAACAACAGCATTTTGGCATTCCGACGTGGGGCTAGAGTAAAAGGAAAACCAACTACACTACTCCATATAAAAGAATTACTTGGTACCATAAGGCTGCTTAAAATCCCGTGGCTGGGATGTCATAGACCCTAGAGAAGAGCTTGCTGTTGTTATTTTCTCAAACTCCCTCCTATCCATCTTTATTTTAAACCTGTAGATGTAGATTGATATCAGCCTGGGTCAGAGAAGCATCTTTCTTCTTTGGGCATCAGTCAGTGAAAGACTCATAATCAGTCAAGGATAACAAGTGACTAGAAGTGCTCAGCCCTAAACAGAATATTATTGTCAACTCCCCTGAGTCACGCACCCACCAAGGCCCAGGGAACATGGTAGACGAGGAATCAGAAAGAATGTAAGAACTGCCTGCCATCCCCCCCCCCGTCCTTTCTTGTGCCTCGCCAGTGGCTATTCAGCTCTTTATCATCAGGTGTTTTAGACAGGCCAAGAATCACAGCTTCAGAGAGCTAAACCAATGCAGCGTAAACAAAAGCAACACATCTTTACATCATTAAACAGATGTTCCACAGCATGAACAAATGTAACACGCCTTAAAATAACATCCCACAGTGGAGTAGGCCTCAAATACAATGTGAAAGCCAATGGTTGCCCAGAAGTAGCTATACCACTATTGCCTTAGTGGGCCATCTTGCCTGGAAGGTCAGTATTGTAGCATACAGGATCCAATGCTAGGTAAGATCATTGTTGTCTTTTCTCCCCCAGTAGCCTACGAAGCATCTACTGGCATTACGAAAGCTAGTCCGCAGGGTGGAAGTTTCCTGGTGGGTGTGAGATCGATTGCTCTACTTCTTGTTGCCAAAGTGGTTTGTGTCATCCCCAATTGAGTGGTCGCGTGTAGTTATGGTGGGCAATCAAGGGAAATAGCCCATGCTGTTTTAGAAGTCTCTGTGGCTACCTTGATCAACATGATACTCATCATGATATACCATGCTCGTCACTGGAATTTTTATTTAATAATTCATTTCTCCTATGGGTATCATGGTTCACCCATGTAGGGTACCTGTCTTCAAACTCGTTCTTTAAAAATTATATTTTGAGATTGTCTTGATAACTAGTGGATTTCCAAAAGCTTAGTGACTTCTCCATTACATCCTCCCATTTCCCACTGTGCTGCTCCCTTCTATCCTCTCCTCATCCACTCCTCCTCCATCTCCATTCAGAAAGGGGCAGCCCTGCCAAGGGCATCATCAAAGCATGACACATCAAGCTGAGGCAGGAGCAAGCTCCTCCCCCTGCATCCAGGCTGGGCGAGGCAACCCAGCACCACATCTCTGTGCTTGTCTAACCTGTAACCTACTCCCCCACCTTCCTTAGTGTGCCTTTCCTCCCATGACTCCCTTCTTATTCCCTAGTTTTCACTTGTACTCCAAGCCAAACACATAAAACCGAATATCTGAAGCTAGAATGCACACAAGGCATTTTGTTTTGGGGCCTGGGGTTCCTCACTAATAATTTTCTCCAGTCTGATACATTTACCTGTAAATTTCATGATTTCTTTTTTTTTTCCTTTATAGCTGAATAGTATTCCATTGTGCATGTGCACCAGATGTATCGTATCCACTCATCTGTTGACAACCGTCTAGGTTGATTCCACTTCCTAACTGTTGTGAATGGAGCAGCAATAAGCATGGACTTGTAAGTGTCTCTGTAGTAGGGCATAAAGTCCTATGGGCTAGTAGGGAATATCTGGGTCACAGGGTAGTTCTTTTTTTCTAGTTTTTTTTTTTTTGAGAAACCTTCATTCTAATTCCAAAGTGCTGCACTAGTTTGCATGCCCACCAACAGTGTACGAGATGATGGCCATTTGATTGGAGTCTTAAAGAAGCTTAGGTCTACCTTTCCCTGATGGCTAAGCACGTGGAGCACTTTTTAAGGTGTTTCCAAGCCGTTTACAACTATTTTATTTTTCCTGTTCAGTTCCATTGCCCGTTTTTAAATTGATCATTTCTTTTCTTTTCTTTCTTTCTTTCTTTCTTTCTTTCTTTCTTTCTTTCTTTCTTTCTTTCTTTCTTTTCTTTTTAAAATTTAAGTAACTTTATTTTATGTGCATCGGTGTGAATGGGGTCAGATCCCCTGGAACTGACGTTACAGACAGTTATGAGCTGCCATGTGGAATTGAACCGGGGTCCTCTGGAAGAGCAGCCAGTGCTCTCAACCACTGTGCCGTCTTTCCAGCCCTGATTGTTTATTTCTTTAATGTTTAAAGTTTTGAGTTCTTTGTATATTTAAACATGAATCTCTGTTGGATTAATAGTTAGCCGTGATTATCTTGTGTTCTGTGGGCTGTCTCATCTAGGGCTGGAAAGATTCCTTTGCTGGACAGAAGCGTTTTAGCTTCGTGAGAGTCCCAGCTGTCAACTGCTGGTCTTATTCTCTGAACCACCAGCAATATTTAGATCAGTGGCTTTCAATCTTCCCAATGCTGTGACCCTTTGATACAGTTCCTCACGTTTGAAGACCCCCAGTCATAAAATTACTTACATTGTTACTTCATAACTGTAATTTTGCTACTGCTATGAATCATAATGTAAATATTTTTGGAGGTTTGCCAAACGGGGTGCAGCCCACAGGTTGAGAACCGCTGCTTTTTAGTATCAGGTCTTAGGTTGAAGCCCTTAATCCACTGGAGGTGAGTTTAGAACAGGGTGGAAGATAAGGGTCAAGTTTCATTTTAATATTTGCTGATCTAGAGCTTTCCCAGCATCATTTTCTGAAGCTGCTGAATGTGTTTATCAGCAAGATTCCCTTCAAAATCTGTCTGGAGCCCAAGCCTCTTCTCTACCTTCCCTGCCTGCAGTTATACTCTGGTCCCCGGTCTCATCTTGCTCCCAAGATTACTTCAATACTTAGGGTTTCAAGAACTTTTGACAACTTAAGTCAAGTCATTCTAATGCTCAAGTCAATTCGTGGCTTTTCCTCTAGAAGAAAAGTCAAAGTCTTGAAAGGAGCCCGAGTATTCTACAAACCTTTTCTGGAAGCATCTCCTACATGTCCCTTCTCCTCTGATTCAAAGGAAGCACCCCATGTCCCAGTGTTATCCCTGTGCGGCAGGCGAAGACCCACCACAGGGCCTCCATAGCTGCTGTCTTCTTTGCCTGACATGATTTTCCCCATGTTAATTTCCCCAATTAAATATTCTTTCCTCCCTCATTTCCTTCATGCCATTGTTGGGACTTTTTCTAATCTGCACTTAAGGTCTCTCTTGAGAGAGGTTATTAACAAGATGATCTCTCTCTAGGAAACAGAGGTGGGATGTGTCACCTGATGAACAGTGAGGAAGTTCAAATAAAAACACAGAAAACATGGGCTAGGGAGACGGCTCTGTCATAAAAGCCTGTGGGCCTGAGTTCAGATCCCTGACACCTCTGTGAAAAGCCAAGGACACCTGGGACGTTGGTCCAGGGTAGGGGACCAGGGAAAGAAATGTTAGGTTGCTGGGGCTGGTTGCTAGGCTAACCAAAAAGCAGTGAGCTTCAGTTTCAATGAGTGACCCTGTGTCAAGTGAATTAGGTAGATGGGGGCCACCTCATGTCTTTTCTGCCCCTCATATGCACACAGGTATGACTGTCTGCACACACACATGTACACACTTGCATATACCACACAAGTACATAAAATGAAAGAAATGTATTACTTGCAGCTCCAGAGAGGTTAGGGGTCCTAACAGGAGTCTAAAGGCACGTGGTACAACTCAGTTCTCAAGAGAGGGAGAGAGAAAGGAAAAAGCAAACAAAAACACCATACGAATAATTATTTTATTAAAGTCCAAAGGTTGTGAACCTCTAAGCTTTCCTTTGGAGGATATGGATTGATGAACTTAAAGAAAAGGAATATGGAAGGGAATTTATTTGTGTGACTCTGTTGTCAGCCATTAATTCTTATTCCTGCTGCCAGTTCTGGGGTATTCTGGGCTAGACCAGTGGAACGGAGACTGAGCAGGCTCTATCTGAACTGACCGCCCGTGGAAAGGCAGTTTTAACCGGGCCAAAGGTGAGTGGATATACACAGGTTTCAAGCAACTTAATGTTTTGTCTAAAGCTGGATGGTAAAGTGGTTCACTGTCTTAAACTACAGTCAGCAAGGAACGTATCACCTGGGGTCTTGCCTGACCCATTTACAAGTGCAGTCTCCTATATTCTTATCATCTTTAATAACGTAAAAGAATTTTTTTGGTTTATTGAGCACAAATTCCTACCAAAATGTAAGTCCGGTGAGAACAGGGCTTATGCGTTTAATGTCTTGTAATTCACTTGTCAGTGAGGACAGTTCCTGAAACACGGTAGACATCTTTTAGCTAAATGAAGAGATTAGGCGCTGGAGAGAGGGCTCAGTGGTTAAGAGTATTTGCTGCCTTTGCAGAGGACTTGGATTTGGTTCCCAGCACTCAGAGAACAGCTCACAGCAGACTGTAACTCTAGTTCAAGGGGATTTAATGTTCTCTTCTGACCTCTGTGGGTGTGAGACACACACTTGGTACGTATATACCTATTTAGGCAAAACACCCATACGTACACACACACACACACACACCCCAGGAGCATGACATTGAAAATCAGCTTGCGACTGAATTTCTCAGGCTTATTTTCAATGTGATGCTCCTGAGGTGTTGAGTGTGTGTGTGTGTGTGTGTGTGTGTGTGTTTATGCATGAATGTAAGTATGTATGGTCTTAGCTCATGATCTATGTCAGATCATTTAACTTCTTGGGAAGCCTCACATCTACTAACTCAGACATGTAGAAAATCACAGTGCCATATTTTGCCTCATATTATCATCCTGGGAATCGAATGAGATCTCATTTGCAAAGTGCTAGACATATACAGCATGGATGACATCAGAGGAGCTGCACAAACTTGAACATGTGTTGGGTCCCCTTAGTATAGTGTTGCTTGGCAGTATCATGTGTTTTGCAAGTGTAAAGCCCATTCTTGTGCTAAAATTTTTTATTTTATTTTTTGTTAGTTGAAAATATTGCTAAATGCGTCCTTTGTATTTGTCTTCTTAGTTATCTAACGTGAGATCAGCTCTGCTGGGTACAAAGCACAAAGGACTCTAGAGAAAAGATATGCGTTCTTGTATATCTCTGGAATCTGAATTGCTGTACATCCCCCAAAAACAAATGCAAAGATGACAAAGGTGACACTGGCCTGTATATGACTCTCAAACTAGTGATATCAAATTTTCCTCAAACCTGTGCCAAGAATTTGACAGCCTAAGACTGTTGAGGCTATTGTTAAAGCATTCATGTTCTCCAACAAACTTAGCCTCAAGTCGTAACTCCTAGAAACAAAGACAGCTTATAGCAAGAGCTTCACGGAAGCTCTTTCAGGCCATCTGCCACTCCAGAGAGACAGCCCTTTGGCATCCTGGAGTCAGTAGGAAAATTAATTTCCATCCATGCTCTTTCAGGCTTGCATACTATTGAGCAAAAAGGATGTTGAGTTTCAGAAAAAGAAGAAGAGGAAGAAGAAGGAGAAGAAGAAGAAGAAGAAGAAGAAGAAGAAGAAGAAGAAGAAGAAGAAGAAGAAGAAG
>PVIU01019925.1:0-35207 GCA_004026605.1 Ondatra zibethicus
TCTTACTTTGCTTTTTGGGAGATTGGTGATGGATAAGGGCATAAGATATGTTTGATACTGGAAGTGTAGAAGTTAACGGGAAGCTCCACAGACTGCATTTGAAATGTTGGGTCTATCTGGATGTAAGTTCATTAAATTGTGCAGACTTTGGATATGGATAATTTAGTGTGTGGTGTTTACATTTGATTGCAGGTTTTTATAATAAACTTTATTAAGAAAAGAGCAACAGTATTGCAGTCAAACACCAGGAAACATTAAAACAAAAGAAAAGGTGTTGCCTGCCCTACCTTGTGCCTGTAAATAAGATCCAGAGTCTCATAGTATAATATCAAACAATGTCAACTGTCAATTAAAAGAAACAATTTTCATATCAAGAAGCAGAAATATCTCAAAGTAAGCAAAAGAGTAATCAAATTATGACAATATAGGAATGACAGAAACATTTTAATAATGTGGCAAAGGTTTTAAATCGATCTTTATAAGATTACTTTGGGGAGCAATTATGAATAAGTGAAAATAAATGACATCTCAACAAAGAAGTAGAAGACCTCACCAAGGAAACAATAGATATAAAACAGTGAAATATATGTCTTATAACTGAAAAATAACATAATGAAAATTAAAAGTTGAATGAGTAGACTACTTGGTAGAAGAGAAATGACAGGTGGGCCTGCTACAGGAAACAAGGGGAGAGGAGTAGGAATTATCTAATGGAGGAAAATATAGATGTAAACAAAACAGCATCCCAAGGACTGTAACACCACTGTGACAAAGCTCTAACATTTGTGTTCTTACAGCCTCAGAAGGAGAAATGAAAGAGTAATGCACTAAAAAAAAATGCAGACCTACTAGCTGAAAGTATGCTTAATAGGCTGAAATAAATATATATTTCAGAACATTTAAAATTATTTTAATTTTGACAGCTCTGTTCTTGACTACAATGTTCTATCACTGTATCTACCCTCATACATCTTCCACCCCCCTCCACTCCCATAACACCCCCTCTTTCTAGCTGGACTCTCTCTGTGACTGCATAGATGTGAGCTAGTTGCTTAAGGAAAGCACCCTATCCACCATGTCCTCAGTGGAGGATGCCTGACTAGCAGGGAAAGAGAAAGGGAGATTTTCATACGTTCCTACCTGAGGATCTCATGAACTCACTCTCCAGGGGCTTTGTGCTGGGAGAAAAGGGGAATCCATAGTTTATGTTGAAGCTCTGGTATCTTCTCCCCAGTCCTCAGGTGGTGGGCACAGGAGCCTCCTATTATCTCTTGTTTGCTGTCTACTCAAAACACAGCTATCACATAAAAGAAAACAAGGAAGAGTTTATCACTGAGTCAGATATGAGTGACCACACAGAACATTAATTCAGATTGCCCCACAAAAGACACCTGAACATTGAAGTAGTTTTGTGAGGTTTTTATAGTTTTACTGAGCAAAATAAAGACATACATCAAGGCATTATTTTCAATTACATTGGTGGGAACTTCATGCAGTCAAGCTCAAGGAAAGCAGAGGAATAACTGTTACAGGTTTTTAAAGATTGATAGTCTTAGCATTGGGGTTGATAGAAGCTAGTGGCCTGTAAAGTTAATACAGTCTACAGTCTAGAAGGTTATCACCTGATAACCTGAGGGGTGTTAGTGTAGACAGAAAGGTGGGAAATGAATCAATTATCAAGATGACAGAATATGGTTCAAGTTAAATTTTTTCTGCCTTTTAACATTTCAACCCACTACAATCATGAAATGAATTAACCATCCTTGTAGAATCGTGTGTGTGTGTGTGTGTCTGTCTGTCTGTCTGTCTGTCTGTCTGTCTGCTACTGAAAACTGCAGTTCATGCACATCCATAAGTTCGGGTCACAAATATGGAATACAAAAGTAGCTGTCCTGTTCAGGAACATCTGCCCTGAGGTCGAGCTTCTCAAATACCCCTAGTCCTGATGCCTTGATCAGATGAACAGTTCTGAATTTTCAAAACTATGGATTCAGCCTGACTCTTCCCTTTTCCTTTCAGTAACAGTGTGCCTCAAGGATGCTGGTAAGGGCTGGAAGGTGTCTTAGGTCCAACCTTTGATACCAGAGGCCTCAGGTATATTACTTCTTTCCTCCTGCCATGTGAGCCTTGGAGCAGGGGTAAGTGTGAACACAAAGGTCATTTTCACTGTATCTAGCAGCAAGCATAAAACAAAGTATGCTAAGAGAGCTTATGGAAAGTCACTTGACTCTTCTGTGCAGGACAGGCTACTGTGCCTAAAAAAAAAATGGTTGCTAGTCGGTATGCACTGACTGCATTTCCTTCTATTCCATTATCTGAAGAAAAGTTGACAGAGAAGTGTTTTTGTGGCATGGGCTCATTTGGACTTCCTAAAGAATCTGAGCAACTCTGCAGCTGATGTGATGAGACCCATTTTGCAGAAACAGAACTGATGCTCAGAGAGAGGTATCACAGAGCCAGAACCCAGATATCCTAGACTCAGGTTCCTTTCACAGCTTCTTACAATCTTCAGCACCATGGGACAGTGCTTAAATTGAGCATGAATGATGTTTCCGCCGCACTCAAAGGTACTTTGGTCATTTAGAGATAATGGTGCTTCCTGGCTAGCATAGAAACCCAAGAAGAAGAGAGGGGAATAGAAGAGTAATGGGAAAAGCTGAAAAGTGGGTGGGGTAATTGCAGAAGAACCCAGAAAAGAGCACTTCATCATAGCCCCGCCTTCAAGATGGGAAAGCTTTGACCACCATGGGAGCCCAGGAGCTACGTGGCCATAGCCAGTGTTTCATGAATTTTCTCAGCACCACATCAAGGGGATTTGACAAGAAGATTCTAATTTAAGCATCTCATAGGCATCCCTGAATTTCGTGAGAGCTGTGGATGGGGATATACCTGACCATACAGAGGAAGAATGTTTTCCTGAGACACAGTTGGCCCCAGAGCTGTAGGCTGGCTGTGATGCTTGTGGGTGGGTAGAAGTGCACTGGGCACTCTAGAGGTGTCAGCTCCCTGGTTCGTAGAGAGGACCTATGCACATATCACCACCTAATAGCTATGCCATTCTTTCTAACCGCCAGTCACCACAGCTCCATGAGCCTGACTGGGGTCTAAGGACAGAGTGTACAGAAGAAAGGGGCCTTCCTAGGCCTCACCAACTCAGGCTGCTGTTATATGGAGAAATGAAACTGCCTGTGGTTTCCTTTATAATACACTAGAAGAGGATGAAGGGAAATTGCACACGCATGCACGCACACACACACACACACACACACACATACACACACACACATCAGTACATAATTAAGGAGCAACTGAATTTCTCTCCAAGCTAATGAATAAATAAGCCCTTCACAACTTCCCCAACTGCTGTTGACGGGATAATTGGACCTAATGTCTTAATTTTAATGCTTTCAGTGCATTTGACTTTTGTTAATGAGCCAGCAGCATACATTACAGAGTGTGGGTTTGCTTGTTACAGGCCGCTCACTGTGATTCCCCCAAAGACTTCTTTATTTTCATTGGTGCATCACCCCGTGTGTCAAACACAGAAAAGTTGGGGGTTTATCCTATAGTTAGGTTTCTGGGACTGGAATACTTTTCCTTTCTTCGCTGTTCTTGAGGAAGTATGAAGGAAACCTTATAATTCCAATAGGATCACAGTTCTAAGGTATGGAAATGTGGGAATGGGACTCAAGGGCTTCTAGGAAATCTCTTTTACCAGACTGTCCTTTGTAAGATCCTTACGGTCTTGATTACTTTTTAAAAAAATTGTTGTTAAGAGACACAATGACCAAGTCAGCTTATAGGAAATTTTATTGGTGGCTTACAGTTTCAGAGTCTATAACCATCATAGTGAAGATCATGGAAGCAAGCAGGCATAGCATGGGAACAGTAACTGACAGCTTAAACTTGGTTCCATAAACAAGGGGTAGAGAGCTAACTGGGAATTGCATGGGCTTTTGAAATCCCAAGGCTTGCCTCCAGTGACTTACATCTTCCAATAAGGCTATACCTCCTAATCCTTTCCAAACAGTTCTGCCCATGAGAGAGCAAGCATCCAAACACACTAGTCTCTAGGGGCCATTCTTATTCAAACAACCATACTCATTCACCAATACATAGGAATAATTTTTACCTCTCCTACAGAAAGAGCATGAAGCAGAAGCCGTCGGACTTAGGCAGAGCAAGAGGAGAGATCCAGATCAAAGATCTTTTAGCCAAGGCAATAACCAAAGTAGACTGGGTACCAAAGGCCACATCAAGGTTTCACGTGGGAAAAATTGGTACCCAGCTATAACTGCATGGGCAAGAGTCACATAGGGAAAGACAGTAGGAACTGGTGTGCCATCTTTCCAGGCATACAGAGTGCCACAAAGGAACCTGGTTCCAGAACAGCAGAAGGTCGCAGGAAGAACAATCTGATCAGGGACCATTCTTCAATGGTCCTCTGTTCTGTCAGTGGTCTCAGACTGTGATTAACTTGTCATACAGGTTAAATCATCAGCATCCATGAGATCCTACCAGAAGCATCAGTTCATCAGCTATAGAAGCCTTTCTAATGAAAGAAGAGACTACTGATAACTTAGGTAGACTGTAGCCAAACCGTTCCTGTCTCTCAGCATCACCGTTCGTAAGCAATGTGGGGTTAATGTAGGGTTTCAGAGCCTGAACACTGGGTGTTGTTCACCTGCTCCTCCATGCCAGCTTACAGTATGTGCCAGGGTTTGACCTCAAGGAAGTTCCTCTGTCCTGTCAATCAGACTGGAGTGATGGGAATGCCAGTGGGGACATGATAGCATTACCCAGCACACAGCTGAATTTGAGACCCTCTGCCTCACACTGCCCTCAATATTTTACTAGAGAAGATTTTTCACGAAGCATCAAGTGGAAGCACAAAACATCTTCTACGTTGGCTACAGCCACAGGTACTGTGTGTCCACCAGGGTTCATACCTGAGTAGTTCCTTTCCTTACAGGCATACGGTCTTCTCCAGGAAGTGGCAGGGTCCTCAGTTCTGGCTACCTTGAGACACCCAGCCAATTATTTAAATATCTTTGGCATATGGAGAGATTCCCAAAATGACCACAGTCTTTCTTAACAACCCACTCTGACAGCCTTATAGTCAAGGACATTCTCTCCAGAGCTCTGTAAGATGAGGCCATTAAAATACCACTGTAATTTGCATGTTCTCAATATGTTAATATAGTTTTATTGTGTAGTAAATACATATAAAGAAGTTCATGGTTTGCTGAATTTTCACAGAGCTCCAATGAAGATGGGACATGCCACCTTAACCCTAGAAGTTCTTTACCCCCTAAAACTGCAGTGTTTGGAGATTATCTGAACAGGTGTGCCCTGCCCTAAGTAGATTTCTAATATTAAAGCAAGGCTGTCCTTAACATGCTATTAGATATACTAATATGCAATCATATCATAACTGCGAAAAAGCCTTTATCATTTTCCTCAGAGGCTCCTTCCATTTTGAGTCGCATGTACTATTCTCATGTGCCCATACATTCCTATAAGCAGGACTGTGTTGTGGACTATTATCAACTGGCTTCTTTCACTTAATAGGTTTTTCTCTGGGATCAATCTGTATGATCATATGTGCTAACAGATTGCTAGGTTGTATTACGAAAATATTTTTCATTGTATGTCTATAAAAAAGATGGAGGGCTGACTAGAGAGAGGGCCTCTTCAGTGGTACAGAGACAAGATGGCCTGGATGTGCTTTAGGTTACCCATGCTTCTGTAATTAACCACAATGAACTAACTAGTTCACTAAGACAGACGTTGACAAAGTCTTTTAGTTGATCTACATTGCTCTATCTGGAGTGAACAGAGATTTCTTGACATAACTCTTGACACCTAAACAGGGACCCAGCAGGACAAACAGTGCCATGCAGTGGTACACAGATTGCTCTTTTGATATAATAGTTGATACCCATGGTAAAACCTGGCTTTTGTTTCGTTGCTGCTTTACAGTTTCTCTTGAGCTGCTAGATCTGAAGACCAATTCCCACTTGCCAGGAGTGAATATCAGCGAACCTTCAAAGATCTAGACCACTGTCTGTAAAAGCTGTAAATCTTGCCTGACATGCTGGTAGCATAACCCACAAGGAGGCCCCTCGCTGAGCAGGACCATTGATGACAATTCTCCACCAGCAGCCTGTGTAATAGCTTTCAGCATGAAAAATACCATTCTGTCAGGAGGAAGTTTCCAGCTCTGGCCACCTTTGAGTTTTTCAAAATGCCCCCTAAGCATTGTGTTTCCTCCAATAGGTTACTGGGCTGTGGGTTCCTTAGTTCTCCAGTACCACCAGGGAGGGAGATACTTCAAGAATTAGTTGGTGTTTACAATAAGTCTTGTTGGTCATTTTTAATCATCAACAGTTTCTCTCTCCCTGTCCTTACAGTGCACACCTGTCTGTGAGGACACAGTAGGGATGATACTTGGCCACAGACAGTGGCTTTCATTCACCACTCTTGATAAGAACTTCTCAGGGCTCAAGTCCCATCTTCAAGGTCATGTTACAGAAGAAAATGCTAACTTACCATTAAGCTCCCTTTTCAGGCCCCTTATCACCCCTGGGGAAGGGTGTACCAAAGAAAACAGCAATCATACCTACCCAGTGGTCTGGACCTGTTATCCAGTCCAAGTCACGCTGTCCATCTCTGATCCAGCCTGACACACAGTCTTTCCAAGTTGGGAACTTCTGTGAGTGTAAGAGCTTCCTGTCTTAGTCTGTATTGTAACTCTGTAACATTCACACACTAAGGAAGTTATAAGGAACAGAAATTCATTTTCTTGGCATTCTTGAAGCCAGGAAGTATAGACAGAGGCTGCTCATTGGTTTCCTGGCAGCCCAGACCTGAAATAATGACACGAAAACTATATTAATTATAATATTGCTTGGTGAATCACTCTAGCATATTTCTTGCTAGCTCTTACATCTTGAATTAAGCCATTTCTATTAATCTATGTATTGTCACTAGGCTGTGGCTTAGTGGTTACTGGTGCCAGCATGTTACTCTTTCAGCAGCTACATGGCATTTCGTTGACTCTGCCTTCTTTCCTCCTCTATCTTTGTTTAGAATTCCCGTCTTGCTCTATTCTGCCCTGCCAGAGGCTCAAAGCAGCTTCTTTGTTAACCAATGGTAACAAAGAACATTCACAGCATACAGAGGGAAATTTCAAATCAAGGAAGTACAAAGCTGATATCTGGTGAGGTCTACTTATTTCGTGCCTCTATGGCTGAAATAGAAGGGTAAATAGGGTAAAGGGCGTCACTTCCAGTGGATCACACACAGTCATCGTAAGAGCGTAATCCATTCACTCTATCCCTACTGGCATAACCACCTTTTGCACGTCACTTCTCCACATGGTTGTATTGGGGATAAAATTTCCAATGCACACCTTGGAACTCATATTCCAACCATGGTAACCTCAGTACACAGCAGATTCTGACTCTCCACAAAGAGAATTCCCCCCCCCCCAAAGCAAGGAGTCTCTGCCACAGACACCCATGGAAGCATCCATGCATGTCTGGGTGCTGTGCAGTCCTTACTGGGGTGTCCTGATGTCCTCCAAATAGACCGCAGTGCCTACAGAAAAGGATGAGGAGATGAACGACTCTGTAGATGCTTTCGGAGAACAGTGTCTGCTTTATTGCATAATGGGAGCCTACCAACTGTGGTTGATTAGCATATTACCTCGGGTTAACAGCGACTGCTCATACACCAGGGTCTTAATTCAGAAGAAACACATCAAAGGAGGCATGGAGAGTGCAGACTTATCAGCAGATCAGCTACTAGCTACCCATTCCACTTTGGAATTCAGTGTTCTGATTCCAGGAATACTCAGGAGTATGGTGTGCCATGTTTCTGACTTAGAAGCATAGTGTACCAAGTAGGCTGACCACCAGGTCATGTCTGCGTGCTCTCCTACAGCTGTGAAAGGTAAAGTAAAGGCAAAATAAAGTAAAAGTAGATTTTCCTAATTAAAATCCTTTTAACCTGCACATGAGGCTAACGAAAAAGAGATCTGGCTAATAGAGAATGGCCTTGGGTAATAGAGAACTAAATCCAATAGCACCTTTCATCCTGCTGTGTGTGATGCAGCTCCTTGGCCAGCACAACTGATACAGCACAATTAGTACATCTTTTTTCAGACTATAAATAAATATAAATATAAGTAAATAAATGAATAGATATTTGGTTGTTTTTTTTTTGTATCACCTTAGCTTATAAATCCCATGAAAAATACCAGGTTGAAATGTATTTCAGATGTCACCAGAACAAAGAGACCCTTAGGAGCAGTAGGAAAACTCAAGAGCCATATCCATATCTCTGAGCCTATTTAATTCATCTTTCCAGAGAAGATGCTTTCTCTTTATGTGGATATGAAGGTTGCCACCTTCCTAATTCTAAAAGCTCCCACATCAACACCAGGGCTCTTAGTCCTGGGCTTCTTCTCTCACCCTTGAGGTGCTCTTATAATCTTGAGAGTCTGTAATGGAAGTTGAATGATATTCATCCAGACAGTGAGCAAATTAGTCAGTCATGAAAATGAAAAGTAAAATCCCTTTGTACAAGACTATGAAGAATTACCTTGAGTCAATTTATAAACCGTCACAAGGATAGACAGTAAGAATCCCATCTTAGGGCAATGCACAGTGAAGCTGTGACAGTAAGGCTGGCTCCTCATACCCAGACAGTGAGTCATGAGCAGGTCGTTATAGCTCCCTAGATACTGTGTTGAATGAATTGGCTATTGTAGAGGTGAGGCCACCATAGAGAACTGCCATGGGAGAGAAATCTAAGAGCAGAGTATCTGTTGGCACAGTACTTTTTGAGTAGAAAGGCAAAGCCACTGCCTTTGTGTGCTGAAAGGAAGGATTCCTGCTCCAGTAGACTAGAAAAGCATAACACTGATGCTTTATCTTCAGGGCTTGCTTGGAACATGATACCTTTTTATTCTTTCCTACTTCTCACTTTGGAGTGGGAATGTCTACCCTCTGCTTATGCCATCACTGTATTTTTGAAGCAAATAATGTGTTAGCTTGCATAGGATTGCAAATGGAGAGCAACACGCTTTGGAATGAATCTGATCCTTGTTTCCCACTTCCATAAAATCCAATCTAGATGATACTTTGGTCTCTGGATTGCATTGGTCCTGGAATAAGTTTAGACATTTAGACTCATTAGGATAGAATGAATATATTCTGCATGAAAGAAGAGGGGTTGCAGGGCCAAAGCCCTATGGTTTGAAAATTTATGCTATACTAAATTTTCTATGTAGAAACTTTAGCCCCCAATATGATTGTATTAGTATTTGAAGGTGATTAGGTCATGAAAGCAGAACTCTTATGGATACAATTAGTATCCTTAAAGAGCAAACAATCTTCCTCAGAATGTGAGGACCCAGGGAGAAGGCACCATCTGTGAACTGTAAAGAAAATCTCCTTAGACACCAAATACACCAGGACATTAATCTTGTGCTCTGTATATCCATAGGAGAGGTGGTCTTGTCAACAAGGGAACAGACACTACTGTGACAGTTAATGCAATGACAGAGGGACTTAAGAGGGTTTCACTCTCCCTCACTTGTCTCTTTACCTTTCTACCTTTCTCCATGGAGTGATGAACTAGGAAGATGATCACCAGATGCCAATTTCCAACTTTACAGCTTTCAGAACCATGGAAAAATAAGTGCCTGATTTATACATATATATAAATATATATATATTCCTCCCGTGTGTCACATTAACTAGTAGTGTCAGGAAGTCTTTAGGGCTTGTGCCCATGTAGGACCAGCAGACCCCTCCTCTTTCTGAAGGGTGGGACTAGAAACCCTGAGATAATATATGTCAGAGGCTGCAGATGCCAAACGTCTAGATGCACAGCCAGGTGATGACTATGCTCAGTGAGGTGCAGGCCAGCCTATGCTTGTTAATATACCATTTGGGTTTTCTGCACAGCAGTGATTTAGCTCAACTTCCCTGTGTAGAAACCCTCTGTGATCCTGAATAAAAGCTACATTCTCAGTACCCCTGCTGATGGTGAACATGAGCAAATGTGAACTGATGAGAAAATTATGATGAGATTTTGACTTGTTCATGATAACTTCCCATGTACTATTTCTTCCCTCATCTAATGTCACTTTTTCAAATTATCACCAAATTCCTCCATTGATTAAAAACTTGCAGAGATGGCAATGGGGGAGCAATTGAGTCTAAGTAATGTCACTTTCCCCTGTAAATGAAAATGTAGTAGTGTTCATTAGAATTATTCATGGCTCTTTAGTGTAGATGGAAGGGAGAGTAGAAGAGAGGAGAGAGGAGGGGAGGTGAAGAAAGGGGACGGAAGCACAGGACAAGGCACAGTTGCTCACTTGGCTATGAAAAGGGAATAAGTAGGCCCAAAGCTTCTTATCATGGCCTGTGTGGACAGGTGAAATGAAATTTCAATGTCCTTCTCACCTGCAGTTCCTCTGCATGGACAGTCAAATGGATACATCTGACCACAGCCAGATCAAGACATTAATTCTGCCAGGAGTCAGGATTTAGTAAAGGAAGGTGTATACAAGTTGGGGCAGTTATTGCAATTGGTCTCAGTGAGCTCTGTAGTCAGTTCCAAGGCTCCATCAACGTTCCTTGACTGATTTTGACAACTTCTCCCAAACCCACTCTGCCTGGAATTCCCAGAAGCAGAGGAAATGGAATTTATGTTTCAGACCCAAATGTTCCATTGGGGTTCTTCCCTCTAGTGTCTTTCTGGAGAGTTGCTTTATTTAGCCCTCACCAGGGAGATTCCCTGCATGTTTCCCAGCGCTCACTTCTAAGGTACTCCCAAGAAACAGCTAGAGGCCTCCCTGGTGGAGCATTGCAGAGTCTGAGCCCTTTAAAGAATATGTTCTCTACTCTGGCTTTCCCTAGTCACATCTTCACACCCCAGCTTCTACCTCCATGGCAGACAGAGAATGAGTGTCCAGCTCAGGACAGTGATGACCAATGCTCTCCCCATAGACAGAGTAACCTTATGAGATGCTGGAATGTTAATTAATGTGTCTCTGGTAATCCTTATATACTGTGTCATTATATATTATTATGTATATTATACATGTAAATGATTCCATCTCGTATGACATAAGAATTATAACTTTCATTTGTCAAATATATACCAATAAAGCTGGAAAACTACTTTGAATTTATGTATATGAGATTTTCCACTAATTGTTGTGATCAGCAAGCTATAACTAATCTCATGTTTTGGCTCTAATGATAGGTTTCTCTAGTAGGTAGCAGAGAGTTGAGATTGTGGGTAGCAGATAGAACCCATGAAATATCAGTTCACCCAAAGTGACCAAGATGGGGCTTGTGGTAGGAAGCTCTCAGTGTTAGAGTGCAGACAGAGACTTAGTCTACATCAGCTCTGGCAATACACCCTGGAATCAAGCCAACACTGAAGTAGGTATGATGCCAGATACTGTATTGGTAGCATGATGTGAGACCTACAGATTTCCAATGCAGGCTAGGAGTTATGGCCAGTTGTGTAACCCCCCAGTATTGTCTCCTCTCCATGCTTTGTCACAGTACTTTCTATAAGGGGACAGGGAAGATGCCAGTATATAGCTTCTTATAATTGTTTCAAATATTCTTTCTAGCCCGATTATCTTCTGGCTTCATTTATCTTGCTTTTTTGGTTCTTTATTATTATGTGAAATTTTTCATACAACATATTATCATCACATTTTTTCCCTCTCCCAAACTTTTCCAGATCTTCAACTCTTTACTCACCCAATTTCATGTTCTTTCTTACAGTAAAAAACAACAAAAACCAGTAAGACAAAAAGCAAAACAAAACAAAAAATCACACACAAAAAATGAATCTGCTTTGTGTGGACCCTTGAGCATGAAGCTTGCCCTGGCATGTGGTTGATATACCCAATGTCACTTCACTGGAGAGAACTGACTGAGGGTTAGCATTTGTCCTCTTTTTAAAATGCAAAAAATTTTAAATATTGTCAAATTTATGATTTGGAAGTCCTTAATCTTGTTCCAGTGATTGTCTCTTTATTCTATTGGTTATCTTCTTTGGTGTGAGAGGTTTCTAATTTGTTGTGACCTTACTTCATGTTTATTTATGCATTTACTTCATGACATTACTTTTGGTGTTGTGTTAAAAACAAATCTGCAACCTTTCTCTTTGGCTCATACTTGGGTACAGTGTGCAAGCAACCTTACATGAAGCCAGCTGATCTTAGGAACTTCAGGTAAGCCACTTCCCACCTCCCACACAACCCCTTTAAACCTACCCAACAACTCCAGACTGCACCTCCAACCCTGGGCTCCATATCCCATTCTACTACTTTTAAAGAAGTCTTTGACTTTACCAGAGGCCAGGCAGGATCTAGGAACCCCAGAATCCACTCCTTTCCTTAGCGCCATGTCTGTGCCTACAACTTTAGAAGCAGACTTTGGCTTTATTGGAGCACAGACTGGATCTAGGCACCTCAGTCCCAGCAGCAGTACTAGAGACCAGGCTGGTCCTAGAGACTCCAGAGACCAGACAAGATCTAAAGACCCCAGATTGCACCACGTTCCCTGGATTCATATCCTGGTCTAGAACTTTGGAAGAAGACTGACTTTTCCAGAGAACATACTGGATCATAGCCCCCGAACTCCAGAGGGGACACCCTATTTGGACCTGAAGACACACTTAGTCACCAGAACCCTTAGCCATTTAGGCCAAAAGACCAGAGAGAAAAGAGAAACCAAGGAACAAAACATTCATTCAATCTACCACAAGGCCCAGCTACACCACTCTTGGATGTATACTCAAAGGATTGCCATATCTTACCACAAAGACACTTTTTCATCTATGTTCATATCAGCTTTATTTGTAATAGCCACAACCTGGAAAGCATTTCCCTCAATCCAGTAATGGATAAAGAAATCACTGCACAATGGAGTATTACTCAGTTGTTAAAAACAAGGACACCAGGAAGTTTGGAGACAAATGGGCAGAACTAGAAAAAAAAATTATCCTGAATGAAGTAACCCAGCCAAGAAAGTCAAACCTGGTACGTACTCAGTAATAAGTGAACATTAGCTGTAAAAGAAAGAATAATTATGCTACAATTCACAGAGCCAAAGAGATTAGGTAACAAGTAGCTTTGCTGGGGGTATGCACAGATCTCCCTGGGAAGGAGAAATAGAAGGGATTTGGTGAGTGGACTAAGGGAGGGTGGTAATAGAAACATGAATGATCAGGTTGACAATGGGGACTGAGGGGAAAACTGAAAGATGTTACTGGAAATGGGGGGCATTTTGGGGTCAGATAAAAACCTGACACAAGGAAATCCCCCAGGAATCTACATAGATGACCCCAGGTAAGACTCCTAGCAATAGTGGGTATGTAGCCTGAACTGGCCATATCCTGTGACCAGATTGCTGCCTAGCCCAATTGTCATCAGAAAGGCTTCATCCAACAGTAGATAGAAACAGATACAGAAGGGGAGAAGGGATTGAAGGAGCCAGAGGGGTCAAGGACACCATGGGAAGGCTCACACAATCAACTAACTTAGGTTCATAGGGGCTCACAGAGACTGAACCAGCAAGCAGGAAGCCTGCATGGACCTGACCTAGGCATTCTGTACATATGTTAGCTTTATAGCTTGGTCCACATGTGAGACTCCTAACAGTGAGAACGGGGGTTGTCTCTGATTTTTACTGACATTTGGTATCCCACTCCTCATATTGGGTCACCTTACCTAGCTTTAATCATGGGAGGTATTTAGTCTTATTGCAACTTCATATACCATGTTTTGTTGATACTCATCGGAGACCTGCCCTTTCCTAAATGGAAACAGGAGTGGATTGGGAGGGGGGAACAGAGGTGGAGTGGGGAGAGGGCCTGGGTGGAGATGTGTGAGGGGAAACTGTGGCTGGGATGTAAAATAAATCAGTAAATACATAGATAGGTATATAAATAAATTTATTTTATTTTTAAATTGTTTATACTGAGCTATACATTTTCTCTGATCTCTATTCCTCTTTCCTCTCTTTCTACCCTCTCCCATGATCTCCATGCTTCCAATTTACTCAGAAGATCTTGTCTTTTTCTACTTCCCATGTAGATTAGATCCATGTATGTTTTTCTTAGGGTCCTCTTTGTTGTCTAGGTTCTTTGGGATTGTAGAATTGTAGGCTGGATTTCTTTGCTTTATATCCAAAATCCACTTATGAGTGAGTACGTATTATATTTCTCTTTCTGGGTCTGTGTTACCTCACTCAATATGATGTTTCCTAAAGCAATCCATTTGCCTACAAATATCAAGATGTCTTTTTTTTTTTTTTTTGCTGTGTAGTATTCCGTTGTGTAAATGTAGCACATTTTCCTTATCCATTCTTCAGTCAAAGAGCATTTAGGTTGTTTCCAGGTTCTGGTTATAACAAATAATGCGGGTCCTCCTGTCTGTTTTTATGCCAGTACCACTATTCTACTCCCTCCCCATCCATCCTTAAGAGAGGACAGGTTACCCTGCCCAGTGGGAAGTCCAAGGCCCTCCCCACCTCCATCCAGGCCTAGGAAGGTGTGCGTCCGAATAGACTAGAGTCCCTAAAAGCCAGTACATGCAGTAGAAGCAGGTCCCAGTGCCATTATCGATGGCTTCTCAGTCTGCTCCCATTGTCAGCCACATTCAGTGAGTCTGGTTTGATCACATGCTCGTTCAGTCCTGGTCCAGCTGGATTTGATGAGCTCCCATTTGATCAGGCACACTGTCTCAGTGGGTGGACCCACCCCTCATGGTCCTGACTTCCTTGCTCATCTTCTCCCTTTTTCTCTTCAACTGGACCTTGGGAGCTCAGTCCATTGCTCTGATGTGGGTCTCTGTCTCTATCTCCATCCATTGCCAGATGAAGATTCTATGGTGATATTCGAGATAGTCATCAGTGTGATGGTGGGGCAAGGCCAGTTCAGGCACCCTCTCCTCTGCTGCCCAAGGACCTAGTTGAGGACATCCCCATGGACACCTGGGATCCCCCTAGAGCCAAGTCTCTTGCAAACCCTAAAATGGCTCCCTTAATGTAGATATCTTCTTCCCTGTTCCTATATCTGCCCTTCCTCCATCTCCACCCTACCACTCCCCAAAGCTCTCCCCAATCCTTCCCCTCTTCCTTCTTTCTCCCCCTCTCCCCTTACCCCAACACCACCCCTACACCTATCCCTACCTCCATGCTCCCAACTTTTGTCCAGCGATCTTGTTTGCTTCCAATTTCCAGGAGGATCTATACATGTTTTTCGTTGGTTTCACCTTGTTATTTGGCTTCTCTAGGCTTGTGAACTATAGGTTTAATGTCCTTTGTTTATGGCTAGAGTCCACTAATGAGTGAGTATATATCACATTCATCTTTTTTGGGTCTGGGTTATCTTACCCAGGATAGTGTTTTCTATTTCCATCCATTTGCATGCAAATTTCAAGATTTCATTGTTTTTTACACATTCTTTATCCATTTTTCCATTGAGGGGCATCTAGGTGGTTTCCAGGTTCTGGCTATTACAAATAATGCTGCTATGAACATAGTTGAACAAATGCTTTTGTAGTATGATTGGGCATCTCCTGGGTATATTCCCAAGAGTGGTATTGCTGGATCCTGAGGTAGGTGGATTTCCAGTTCCTGAGAAACCGCCACACTGATTTCCAAAGAGGTTGCACAAGTTTGCATTCCCACCAGCAATGGATGAATGTTCCCCTTACTCTATATCCTCTCCAGCATAGACTATCATTGGTGTTTTTGATTTTAGCCATTCTGGCAGGTGTAAGATGATATCTCAATGTAGTTTTGATTTGCATTTCCCTGATTACTAAGGAAGTTGAACATGAACATTTATTCATAGTTGCTCTTATTGTCTGTGCTACTGGGGTTATACGTAGGAAGTGCTCTCTTGTTTACATGTGTTGCAGTCTACTTGCCACTTTCTCTTCTATCAGGTTCAGTGTGGTTGGATTTATATTGAAGTCTTTAATCCATTTGGACTTGAGTTTTGTGCATGGTGATAGATATGGATCATATCTAAACATAATAAAAGCAATATACAGCAAGCCAACAGCTAACATCAAATTAAATGGAGAGAAACTCAAAGCCATTCCACTAAAATCAGGAACAAGACAAGGCTGTCCACTTTCTTCATATCTCTTCAACATAATGCTTTAAGTGCTAGCAATAACAGTAAGACAACATAAGGAGATCAAGGGGATTCAAATTGGAAAGGAAGAAATCAAATTTTCGTTATTTGCAGATGATATGATAGTGTACATTAGTGACCCCAAAAACTCTACCAAAGAACTCCTACAGCTGATAAATACCTTCAGTGATGTGGCAGGATACAAGGTCAGCTCAAAAAAATCAGTAGCCCTCCTATACACAATGGATAGAGAAGCAGAAAGGGAATTCATAGAAACTTCACCTTTCATGATAGCCACAAATAGCATAAAGTATCTTGGGGTAACACTAACCAAGGAAGTGAAAGGTCTATTTGACAAGAACTTTAAGGCTTCAAAGAAAGAAATTGAAGAGGACACCAGAAAATGGAAGGATCTCCCATGCTCTTGGATTAATAAGATCAACATAGTAAAAATTGCAATTCTACCAAAGGCAATCTATAAATTCAATGCAATCCCCATCAAAATCCCAACAAAATTCTTCACAGACCTTGAGAACAATAATCAACTTTATATGGAAAAACAAAAAACCCAGGATAGCCAAAACTATCCTATACAATAAAGGAACTTCCAGAGGTATTACCATTCCCGACTTCAAACTCTATTACAGAGCTACAGTAATGAAAACAGCTTGGTATTAGCATAAAAACAGAGACGTTGACCAATGGAATCGAATCGAAGATATTAACCCACAAACCTATGAACACCTGATTTATGACAAAGGAGCTAAAATTTAAAAATGGAAGTAAGAAAGCATCTTCAACAAATGGTGCTGGCATAACTGGATGTCAGCCTGTAGAAGAATGAATATATTGGTTTTTTTTTTTTAAGTCTTGCTGTTGTAAAGCCACTAGTTTTTGTTGGTGTCGTGTTTCTCTTTGTGCTGTTGAGTGTGTTCTTACCTTGTCTACCCATCTTTTCCTCTGATAGGTGTAGTTGGGGCCATGTCTCTGCTTATCAATTTTCCATGTGCCAGTGGATCCAAGGCTCAGATGGCTGCTCCTTATGGTGCAGTCAAGGCCATGGTTCCAGTCATCCCAGAGGTTGCTTGGTGTTCCTGGAGGTCGCTCAGTTTTCTCAGGTGTTGGTTTGCAATCCCCCAGGTTTCAGGACTGCTTTCATGGAGGTTTCTTGCTTGGGGCTACTCCCACATAGGTCTCTGACTCAGGCCTGCTCCCTTGGCATTTGCTCCCTTGTACCCGCTCCTGTGGAGGTTACTGTTAGGAATATTTCCTTACGCGAGCTCCCCGCCAACACAAAATTCCCAATCAAGCCGAATCAAACAAGCCAAATAAAGAAATATCCAGGTTTAATGGAAGTTCTGCGCTCTCGTGTGGCCCCGAGAGGGGAACTGGGAAGCCGCAGGAATGCGACCACTGGGAGGAAGGAAAAGGGACCACCTGTTCCTCTTTCGGAAGATCACTTAAATACCTCGGGGAGGGGTGCTGTCCTCACCCCCAGGGAGGGGTCAGGATCTGGCCTGCTGGGATTTGGAGTCCAGACCAGGCCTGGGGGGCTGGAGCCTAAGCTCCCAACCTGGCAGTTACTTCCTCAAATAATTAGAAAGATCAAAGGATCTTGAAGGGAGTTAAAAAAAAATATCTCTTCCCAGACCAATGTCAAGAAGTATCTTCTTGATGTTTTCTTTTAGAAGTTTAATAATTTTCTTAAATTCTTTATCCATTTTGAGTTAATGTTTTACTTGGTGTGGTCTTGTTTACCATTACTAAGGAGGTAGTTTAGTATGGTTATTGAAAGGAAAAAGGTTGGGAATATCTCAAATAATTAAAAAAAATAGTTCTGTTGGATTATCTAGGGTGCCAGCCTACCTTGGGAGTATAGCAAAGGATATTATTAGATTATGCTTAATATTATACAAATTAAATTAGTATGCTAGAGACACCTGCACTCCTGTGTTCATTACACTATTATTATTAATAACAATTAATGTATCAGAACAACATAAGAGAAATTAACATGGGATAATAGTGCCTTAAAAAGAAGGAACTCTTCTTATTTGTGAAGTTATGGATGAACTTAGAGGACATTATGTTAAATGAATAACCCAAGCACAAGACAAAACTGCCTCATCTTACTTGTAGAAACTAAGAGATGATCTTGTAGATGCAGAGGGAAGAACCCTGTTTAGGGCTTGTTGTATTAAGAACAGGAAGATCCCATCAGAGGATACAAAACTTCACCTAGGAGTGATTTCTAGAGATCATTAACCATAGTAAAAATAATTAAGCACATATATGCATATTAAATGAGAAGTTCTTAAATTTATCCCAATAGAAAGAATAACTTTGTGAGGTGTTGGGATATTAGTGAGTATGTCTATGCTAATCATTAAATAACATATACTATATGATACCGTCTCATTGTGTGACATAAGCACTTAAAACTTTGATTTGTCAATAATACATCAGCAAAGCTGTAAAATACCTTGAATTCAAATCTATAGACTCCCCACTAATTGTTTTAATGTCATAATCAACAAAAGAAAGGCTTGCTTACTTTGTAAGCTTTATATTTGTTTGCCTGTGCTTTAAAAATCTTTATTGCATTTAATTTTTAGTTCAATGTGTGGAATTTCCAACTTTTCAATCTATAGCAAAAATATTACAAACACTATTAATAATTCACTTAGTAATAAAATCACATTTAACCCAAACAGAATGAAGTATGTCACTGGGCATGAACTTTAAGTGTGTAAGGGTGTAAAGTTTCCTGGAAACTCTCTCACTCTGCTTCCTGTATATGGATGAAATATGCAGTCTCTGCTTCCAACACCTGCTTTCCTTACTGTAATACAGTCTGTATCCATGGAGCAACTGTGAGCTAAAATATTTACTTTCTGCCTTTGGTCATTGTATTTTATCACAGTACAACATAGAAAGATATTTAATACAGTGAACTGCATCTCAGAAATCACACGGGACACTGTTCGTAAGGCTTAGGATTTTGGTCACATTCAAGGTGGAACAATGGGAGTTGGGAGTTGTGGTTTCCAAGGAGTTTTGCTCCCACATGTCCTGAGAACTGGACTCTCGTCTGGGAATTGAGACTCGTGGTCAAGCAACTTTCTTTGGAAGCATGTCCCCCATATTTATGTATCACAGTGATAGGGCTCAGAGTGACATGGACAGAGGAATGGGGTCTAACCTATACCTATACCAAACTTTTAACTTTGCCTTCCAAACCCCAATTGAGCCTTCAGCGGTCACACTGGGGTATGGGGTATGAAGTCACAATTCAGAAGTCAAGTCCTGGTGGTCTCTGGAGTCCAACACTTCTTTTTCCCCGATTAACTGTGTTAAATGTAGGTGAGGAAAAAGCTCAGGTAGACATGGCAAAACTCAATGATACATTGTCCATGCTCATATGAGTTCAAGATGTGCAAATCTACCTACCCAGCATGGTTTTTATAGAGGAAGACATGTATTTTGCACATTATAACAGGTTTTACACTTGCCTATGGTGCCAGACATGTCAGTAGAATGCACCTGTCATGGGGCAGTAATCTGCTCTTCCCCACCTGACTGTGGTGCTCATATATCCTCAATTAATAACCTCTTGCTATTCTGTAAACTATATTTTGTTCCTATTTCCTCACATTCCTCCCACTACAAAGACTTTCTCATAGGGATTATGATTATATCTCCACTCTATAGGTTTGACTAGGGAAATTGTTTGGATAGGTGCATATCCATTTGCTTGGATTCTATTTCTCTACTACTCCTTTTATCTTTTGCTCCACATTAGGTATGTCATCGCATGTGCACATTGCTTTGGTGTCTATGTGATGTGTTCTAACGCATGCCAACTGCGTTTTATCTATCCATTACTCTGATTGTGCTGTTGGCCCTATCAGCACTTGAATCAGCATTTAATTAACATATTATATGTGTCCTTTTCTAGGTAGTTAGACTTAAGACAGACCCGACATGGCAGGGCTTCATGTAATTAGAAAGGACCTTTAGGGAAAGTACAAGATTGTCCTTGTGATGCGTAGAAGCCACACCAAACACTAGGAGTACATCTTAACAATTATGACTGTGGACACTGTTTTACTTCTAATGTAACATTCCTTGTTAACATTTCTAGGACGCAAATGTTTGATGTGCCCGGAACATTCTGTTTGATGTGATTCTGATCTTTCAGCTTCCTCTTAGAGGACTGCTTATTTATGATTCTCTTTCATCCCTTATCCTCTAGAACCTTCACTTGTTGGCCAGTGTATGCAAACATATGGTGGTAATTTCTTTCATGGACAAAATTCTAGAATGAATATCAGACCTGTCAAATTTCAAGTTTTTCTTTCTTGTCTTAAGAAATGTCCCTTATGTGTGGAAATGGAAGCGATGGCTTAGTTCTCTGCCTGAAATGAGAGTGAGAAGTGAAAACATCAAGGAAACAAGCAGAAATCAGTTAATAGCTATGGAAGTTATCTTTTTAAAATTAAAAACTATTTAAATTTGAAATGGTATGTATGTATGTGTTCATGTGTACATATTTGTATATGTGCAGATGAGTGTGGCAGCCGGTGATCAAGCTTGTATACCATTCTCCAAGGGCTTCCCACTTTGTCTTTTGAGACAGGTCTCTCACTTGGACTGATACCAATTCATCTAGACTGGCTTACTAGCCAGGTCCTGGGATCTGTCTGTGTCTGCACTGGAGTTACAAGGACAGACTACTGTGCTAAGATTTCTTTTACATGGCTACTGGGTTTTGATCTCATGTTTACATAGCATGTACTTTGCTGACAGCACTAGTTCCCGGGTATGAATGACCTCCCTTTGAGAATGAATAATGATGCACAGCAAGGGATGGACAGAAATGCCTACATATTAGCTGCACTGGGAAAAATATGAGTTTATGTCTCTGCATTTTATGACCTTGAGTAAATTGCTTAGCCTCCATACATCTAAAATGGTTTAGTTCCTTTGCTCTTCCAAGCTTCCTGCACTGTGAGAGGCACGTGTGCTCTCAGGCACTTGTTATTCTACTTCCTTAGTCCTTTTATTGGTTATATTGGGAAACATCGGCATAAACAACTTTTGCTGGTTGGCATGGCATCAAGACCCATCAGTCATTTTTAGCGCTGACTTAGGGCAGCTTTCTCTGAGGTCCAGACTATAGAAACACATTCCCTTCCTCGGATAGCACCCCTGGCAGAATGTAGAGGCCATTTCTAAACACAATTAATTAAGCAATTAGGTTGTATGAATGGAAACTGTAGTTTGTTGATGCTTTTGGAAGAGTCTAGACAGGAACTCTCCCTGAGGCCCTCCGGGATCCCGTATGACTCTGCTTGTCTGGTATAATACTGTACTAAAAGCAGCATTGATGAGGTCTTGTGATGCTTTTCCAGATCCAACTAGAGGAGAGCCTGGCTGCTGCCAGGGGACATCAGAGCAGCCAGCACCTGGTGGCAAGTGCTGCACTCGGCAGCATCCATGATGGCATCATTAAGTGTGGCCCAAGGGAAGACACAGGAAATTCATATTTCTTCCAAAGTAAATTAATCAGTGAAATGTAATGAGGTACGTTGATTTTGTGTGATCCTGCTTGGTGCTCTTGAGGAATAATTAGATTAGTAAATGCCATGGTCAGGCTGACTCCTTGGGAAATGAATACAAGGAGAAAAGAGCTGGCAACAGCAGCATTATCCCTGTTATGCCAGGTTTTGTGATCCTGGGGTGGCTGGGAGAAATGTCATGAAGTTGGAAATAGATCTGCCCCAGGACCAGCTGTACCTGTCCCTGCCTATCTCTCTGAACCACCTTTTCATTTGCATCATTAGAAAACACTTTTTTTCCTGCATTCATGTTTGTCAAAGCCCCTGAAGTACCACTGCTGGGCTTATGAGGATACAGGGCCAAGTGAGTAAGAGTTTCTTGCAGAGTGAGGTTGGTGTTACCCTTAGATGTCGACCATGCATAAACAGGACCAGTGTGGAGAGCTGAGTACTGGAGAGAACGGTCATGGGGCACTGAGAGGCATAGTCAGACTAGGAGCCGGACAGACATCTGGGCACAACTGTGTGTGAACCAGAATGCAAAGTGGGATAAGGAAAAGAAACATGAGAATAAGTATGTGTATGTGAGTAAATACAATCACTCCTGGAACATGAATGTATTACCAGTGAATTCTAGAGGTTATAGATTTGGAAATATTTCAAATGCCTGTCTAAGACCTCATAGATTTTGTGTTCTTGGCCATCTGGCCACATATTCCAACAAAGAGGCAACTCCAGGTAGGATTTATTGAAGGGCTCACAGATATCATCGTACCACTAAGACTGCAAGAGTCACTGACCTCTTAGCCAATGCATAACATTTGTATCAAAGTATTTTAATTAAATATATTATATTTCCAAGTCAAACATATGTTCTTTTTTTAACCAGGTGGCTCTACGAAAGTCTACATGTGTACACGTGTCTGCACTACATGGTTATAGTCACCTGAAGAAAATGGTGGAATGTGGCTTCATCATCATCACCCCACCCTAGTGACTCAGTCGATTCTCCTCCATCTGCCTTCTGCCTAAGGTCTTGCTACTGGTACTCTGATGAATAGGTAGCGTAACCCTCATTTTCTTACCTACAATTTTACCAGTGGCAGTAAGTCAGCCAAACAATATAGATGCTGAGAACTGCAGGTGGTGAGTTAGGAGCCAGGATGCCTGAGTGTCTTCCACTTTTCCCCACTCACCTCAGTGCCTTTTGTAAACTTCCAATGCCTTAGCTTTCATTCAACTGGCACGAAGTATTTGAAGTGAGCCATGACCATGAGACATGAGTCTTCTCTAGTTTTGACATTTTGTGGTTAAACTGTGGCAGTTATAACCTCAGGATTCTGAGATGTTTTAATTATGTTTAAAGTTGCATGGCTATAAAGCAGGTGATCATTATATTTAGGAAAACAGAATTGAGATTTTTACTTAGAGATGGTAACCACCTGCAGGGATATGGGTGAATGAGGAAGCAGATCTAAAAATCAAGATGATAAGAAGGATATCAGTTTCACACAAGAAATGTGTAATGTGTTGTGTGTGTGTATCATCCCCCTTCCACAACACAGTGTGTGTTCATGTACCCTGAGGCATGTACATAAGCTTTGCTAGCTCTTAGGTCCTTGGCAATGTCCCCCAGAGTTTGCAGAATTCCTGAGTGATGAGGAAGCTGCATTCTGAGCACAGCTAAACAGTAGCTGGCACAGAGAGGTGATTATTGGGCTTTGTTTTATTCAGGTCACAAGGGCGTTGGAAACACATAGACAACCGGGTGTCTTGTTTGTAGAAAAGCCATTTTTCCTCTATTGACTTTTCTTTGAACTCTCATCAGGATACAAGTTGTATTTCTGGGCTCTATTCTCTTCCCATAGAACCCTCTGCAAAAAAAACCCTCTATTTATGACAAGACTGCAATATTGCACTACAACTTTATATTCCATTTTGAATCAAGGTCTTCAACTTTGGTTTTTGTGTTTTCTTATGAATTTAAATTTTGTCATTCATAATATCATATATTATCTAATTTTATTTAGTCATTTCAAAATGGATCCACATATCAAAATAGTTTATTGTATATTACAAATTTGCATTTGGTTTGCCAATTACAAACCACTAAAAACTGCTACAAGTGTAATAAAAGTCATTTTGATATTTGGAAAACAATATTGCTAAGACTTGGGATAACATCAAATCTCTAGATTGGACTGGGGTATATTGGTAAAAATACTGAGTCTTATGGCCCATAGAATGCTATAGTTCCTCTTTAAATTTTCTCTTTAAATTTTTCAGCAATTATTTATTAACTTCATATATAAGAAATATTATACAGATGGAGTTGGGTGTATTTACCTATTTAGTTATATGTTTATATACAAATATGCATATTATAACCATTAATGAAAAAGAGACCACAGATGTGAAAGAGAGCAAGAATATAGAATGCTCTGAAGGGAGGAAAGGAAAGGAAGAAGGAGAGAAGAAATTATATTACAATCTCAAAAATAAAGGAAATACTATAAAACAGTTTCAGTATGTAATATTGCACATCTTTCATCTGATTTAATAGTATTTCATAGTTTTTAAAATATTATCTTAAATAGTACTTTAAGCATTTTAAGACCCAAATACTATTTGATAGTTTTATAAAACAAAAATTTTTGGTTGGGAATATGTACTTTAAAGTAGACTTTTTACAAACAGTTCTAGAGTTGTTAATAAAATGAGAATAGAGAATTGTCATAAAATAACACAATTTTCTCCATTATGAATGTCTTGCACAGTAGATTTCTCACAGGTAATGGACCCACATCAATGCATTATTATTAACTGAAGTTTGTAGTTTATTCTGTCACCATTCCACAGCTCCATAATGCCTTACCACGATTAGGTTTCATTTTTCTTATTCCCCTGCTGATGGTCACCTAGATGGATGACCTTCATTGTCGGGGAGAGAACTAGTTGGGCATCTTGTAAAATATTCCTTGGTTGGGATTTTCTATTTTCTTAATGATTACACTGGGGTTTTAGGTTTCGGGATGGATGGATGACCACAGAAGTAAATTGCCATTCCCATCACATCAAATCAAGGATAGAAGTGATTACCGTGAGTTATCACTGTGGCTGTTAACCCTGATCTCCCAGCAAACAAAGTGTTTCTCAGATTTCAACACAGTGAATTTCTGGAATGAAATTTGTATTCTTTACCCACACTTCTGGAGCAGGCTGTGTTACCTGAGCTTAACAGTGTAACATGAAGGGCCTGGTTGGTTTCTGTCCTCCCACCAGATACCACAGTCATTAGGTCCCAAAGAAAATCACACAGAGAGTCTATGTTAGGTTATAAACTGATTGGCCCATTAGCTCAGGAGTCTTATTAGCTCTTGTAGCTTATATTAACCCATTATCCTTATCTATGTTAGCCATATGGCTCAGTACCTTTCTCAGCAGGGCAGGTCACATCCTGCTTCTTTGGTGGTCTGGGCAGGAGTCCCAAGAGAGCTTCCTGCTTCCCAGAATTCTCCTATTCTCCTTGCTCCACCTCTACTTCCTGTCTGGTTTTCCCACTTATACATCCTGGCTAATGGCCAATCAGCGTGTATTTAAATCATGATTGACAGAATACAGACAATACTCCCACACCACTTTCCCCTCTTTTTTTTTTTTAAACAAAGAAAAATATCCATAGTTCATTTTTGGGGGATGTGGGCATAGTATTCCAGGCTACTTCTGGCTGGTTGGAGGCAATGATAATCTTATGGGGACCTGAAGAAAATTTAGATTTATGATCAAGTCCTGACTGGAGTATCCTGTGAGTCTTGATCATCTCAGGCAGCAGTCTTGAACCTGTTCTGGATGTAGAACTCTGTCATCTGGGCCATCTGTTTCTACCAGAGATTGCTCAGGAGGTTTTCCTTGACCAAACCTAATTTTTCTTAACTCAGAATGAATCCACAGCTTCTCATTTCCTGTGGAAACAAAAGCAAAATCTTTTTTCCAAAGTAACATACCTTTTGACTTCAATTTTGAAGTCAAGGTATTTTCAAAATACCTATCCTGGATTAATTCAGCAGCATTTATAAGCAAGTATCTTTTAGCAACTGTTGCTCCTTCTTCAGCATTCAAACAATTCAAAGAGAGCATGATAACCTACAGTATCAAGATTCTCTGTGTGTTTTCCATCTTTATGTGGCTTTATTTTAAACTCTTTTTCTTTTATTTTTAATTTTTAAGTTTTGGCTTTTTGAGGCAGGTTCTCTGTGTATCTTTGTCCTGGAACTCCCTCTGAAGACCAGGCTATCCTTGAACTCACAGAGATCCACCTGTCTCTGCCTCCCCAGTGCTGGGATTAAAGGTGTGTGCTACCACACCTTGAACTCACAGAGATCTGTCTGTCTCTGCCTCCCAAGCTTTGGGATTAAAGGTGTGTGATACCACACCTTGAAGTCACAGAGGTCAATCTACCTCTGCCTCTCAAGTGTTGGGATTAAAGGTGTGTACCACCACACCCAACTACTCTCTTTCTTTCTTTTTTACTTTAAGAACTTTAACCTTTAGCCTGCATATATTTTTAACACACTGTAAACCATTTAGAGGTTTTCTTTGTCTTTGAATCTTTCTTTACTGTATATCTCTCTTTTTTTGACTAGACAAGTCTTTAATTTATCAAGCAATATGGGTAGGATTAAAGCCGTGTCTTTGACGACTGGATCCAGCCCATTTCTAAGCTTTCTGAGATTTCAGCCTCAAGGCTGAGGCACCAGCTGTAGCCACATTTATTGCCACAACTCTATGGCATTTCAAGTTCCCTGCCAGCAAGCAAGCTGCAGCATTCTGCTCACAAACCACATTCAAATGCTCTGTAGTCAAACTGCCTCCCTGAAAGAGTCAGAGTTTTCCCTGGCAGGATGGCCCAGAAAGCCAGCATTTTAAAACGGCACAGCTTTTTTCCTGCTATGGCTGAAAACTGAAGAGCACGCAGTCAGCTTTTCATCAACACCATTTAAGTGTTTCATGGCAGGACCTCTTAAAGAGCTGCAGGGCTTTGCAGCTAAAGCTGAGTCAGGAAGCCTCTCTTAGAAGAGAGCACTTGCTTGCCTCTAGCAAGCAGAGGCAGACCCGAGAAATTGCTGCCACCAAGAAAACATGCTTTACTCTATTCTTTTCTGTCCAGAATTACTTCCCATGCTCTGTCAGGCTTTCTGTGAATGCAGTTATCCATATGGGTGCCATTCTGTAACATGAGGGCCTGCTCATTGGGGTTTCTGTCCTGCCCAGTCCCCCAGCCATTTAGTCCCAGAGAAAATCACACAGAGGTCTTCAGAAGATTATAAACTGATTGGCCCATTAGCTCAGGCTTCTTATTAGCTCTTGTAGCTTATATTAACCCATTATCCTTATCTATTTGCCACATGGCTCAGTACCTTTTTCAGCAGGGCAGGTCACATCCTGCTTCTTCCATGGTCTGCACAGGACTGAGGAGGAATGGGCTTCCTCCTTCCCAGCATGCTCCTGGTCTCATTGCCCCGCCTCTCTTTTTGTTTCCACAGGAAATGAGAGGCTGTGGATTCATTATGAGTTAAGAAAAATCAGATTTGATCAAGGAAGACCACCTGAGAAATTTCCGGTAGGAACAGATCGCCTGGATGTCTGAGTTCTACATCCAGAACAGATTCAAGATGCTGTCTGAGATGATCAAGCCTCACAGGATACTCCAGTCAGGACTTGGTCATAACTCTAAATTTTCTTTAGGTCCGCATAAGATTATCAGCGCCCCCACAACCAGCCAGAAGTAGCCTGGAATACTACGCCCACATTCCCCAAAAATGGACTATGGATATTTTTCTTTGTTTAAAAAAAAAAAAAGAGGGGGAAGTGGTGCGGGGTAATTGTCTGTATTCTGTCAATCATGTTTTAAATAAACGCTGATTGGCCAGGCAGGAAGTATAGGTGGGTCAACCAGACGGGAAAGAGAGGTGGGGCGATGAAACCAGGAGAATGCTGGGAAGGAGGAAGCAGACCATGGAAGAAGCAGGATGTGACCTGCCCCGCTGAAAGAGGTACTGAACCATGTGGCTAACATAGATAAGGATAATGGGTTAATATAAGCTACAAGAGCTAATAAGAAGCCTGAGCTAATGGGCCAATCAGTTCATAATCTTCTGGAGATCTCTGTGTGATTTTCTCTGGGACTAAATGGCTGGGGGACTGGGCAGGACAGAAACCCCAACAAGCAGCACCACAATGTTACAGAACAGCAAAATATTTATGAGAAGTCCCTGGGCCTCTTCTGCACAAGGCCTGTCTTTTATCTTATTTATTTATTTATTTATTTATTTAAGATATTGTTTTCTCAGCATGTACTCATTTGCAGTTTTGTGCAATATTATCCTACTTCCTATCATTATATGCATTTTAACTTGTCTCCCATGTCCCATTGACATAACCCTGTAGATGCTTTTCTATTTTATTTACTTTTCAATATTATTTTCTCTTTTGGAGAATAATAGTTAAAAAGCAAAACATTAGAAAAGTTGCTGTCAATTTTTATTTAATGAATTTGTATCATGCATACCTGCTAAGCATGTTTAGTATGCTCAATGTATATGCCATGCAAGAGTTTTCAGTTTTTTAACTTTTATAAAGCATGTCATTTGTGTAGACACACAGATTTACCAATCCCTTTACTTTTTTAAAATTTTTTTTCTTATTTCTTTTTTTGAGCAGAGACACAGAGAGAGAGAGAACCAAAGAGAAGAGGGAGTAAGGGGAGAGGTGGGGAGAAGGGAGCAAAGCAGAAGCTGCCTCTTTGGGAGCTAGATGGAAAGGCTGCTATTTATTTTTTAAAACAATGGTTTTTTTTTGCATACCAATCCCAGTTCCTCCCATCTTCTGCCCCCAGCCCCCATCTACTCCTCAAAAAGGGTGAAGCATCCCATGGGGAGTCAACAAAGTCTGTCACATTCAGCCATAAAATCATAGTATCTCTCAATTGAGTATAGGCTAGGTTTCTCATAGATCCTTTTTGTTAGATTGATAGCTGAATGTTTTTTATTAAATTTAAATGCTGTGTTTGGGTAAATACTCTTCAGGATCTGTTGAGATATTAAATGTGGTTTCTCTAGTTACTTTAATTGTATTTAAATATATTGTATGGTAGCCACCTCCAACATATGGACTAGATTTTCCCCAAGATTGACATTACTGATAAATGTCAGGACCAAGGCCCTCCCCCCTGTATCTAGGCTGAGCAAGGTGTCCTTCCATAGGAAATGGGTTCCAAAGAGCCAGTTCATGCACTGGGCTGAGCTACTGGAGTCCAGTTGTAGAGAGGTAGGAGCAATAATATGAGCAAGGGGTTCAAGACCATGATGGCGATACCCATTGAACAGCTGACCTGAACTAGTGGGAGCTCCCTGACTCTGGACTGAAAGCTGGGGAACCTGCATAGGACCCAACTAGTTCCTCTGAGTATGGGTGACAGTTGTGTGGCTAGGGCAGTTTGTGGGGCAACTAGCAGTGGGACCAGGATTTATCCTTAGTGCATGAACTGACTTTTTGGAGACCGTTTCCTATGTTAAACCTGGTGATCTTTTACTTAATTATCTCTGCCTTTTAAAAGTTAGTTCTTTGAGAATGTTCTACCAGGGGTTTGGTTACACTTGCTAGCTCTTTCCCGTCTCTTCCCAGATCCATGCTCCCTTCTCTACCCACTTTGGAAAGAAACTTAATGCCCTTTATGTTTCAATTAAGACCAGTTTGTGCTGCCCAAATATTCTTGAATGTGTGGCCTTTCAAGGGAGTGAGGTTGACTTACACGTGACTCCACTCTCAGGGAAAACTGGCTCTCCCTCCCCCAGCAGACAACAACCACCAGCAGCTCCTTGGCTAAGGGCAGAGCTTCCTTTCTAAGTCCCCTCTCCGAGCTGAGATTCATTTGGGTTGAGCTTAGGCTTACACAGTTCTTTTGCATGCTGTCATAACTGCTGTAAGTTTGTATGTGCCGCCGTCCTGCTTTGTTCAAAAGACACCGCTGAAGGCAATAGTACAAAGGGATAAAAATGAATAATAGACCAGGAAGGGTTAAGTTGGAGTGGGAGAGAAGAGGTCAGAAGGTTAGTTTAGATGAGGGAATATTGGGAGGATTGAATACCCGCTTTAAAAGTAATTTGGAAGTTCCCATTTTTTTTTTTGGATGAGAATCTATCGTGTTACTAGATTTAGCCATAAATTCATAGTATCTCTCAATTGAGTATAGGCTTTTTGTTAGATTGATAGCTGAATGTTTTTATTAAAATTAAATGCTGTGTTTGGGTAAACACTCTTCAGGATCTGTTGAGATATTAAATATGGTTTCTCTAGTTGCTTTAATTGTATTTAAGTATATTGTATGGTAGCCACCTCTAACATATGGACTAGATTTTCCCCAAGATTGACATTACTGATAAATCAGTCACATTTCAGGACTCATCAGGCCTCCTGCACTCCATCCAGTGACTACAGATCTAGAGAATTCTCCAGCCATCCTCAATACCAATTTAGTAAAGTACCATAATCATACTTTTCTTAGGAAGGATATAAACTTAAACCAGCCAAAGCCAGACACACATATGGTGAAACGTCCCACAAAATTCTCCCCCTGTCTACTCAGTGAACACCACTGTTCTGGCACACCATGTGCTTTGCTGGGAAGCTTCAGAGTGGATGACTGTTATCTGGATTTTACAGCTGAGAATATCCCATTGAGTTCCATGATTTATTCAAGCAGGTACTTGGACTTCACCTCTCCACCTCTGTCACTTCTCAGAGGTCAGGCTGTCTTCAGGGCCCTATCTTGTAATGACATGACTTGTCTTTCTAGTAAATAGCCCCAACCTAGACCACCTCATCTCCAGCATAACTAAGGTATGACCCAGAGGCTGATGAATAGCACAGATGTGCATTACTTGGGATGCTCTCAGATTTGAAGTCTCCTAACAGGTACCAGGGGAAAGGACAGTTAAATTGTTTATAGTCAATTTATAACTATATTAAAATTTTGTTTATAGTTAAGTATTTTACAGTCCTAGGATTAATGATACACTATTAATTTAGAATTTTCATTTAAAATGTATGAATCACTGGTCATGTAGGGTACATTTTTAGCTTTATTTGTTCTGACACCTTAGTGTAGTTTTAGTATGAGAGTAATTCTGCCTTCAACAGATCTACTGGAAAACAATCTGTCCTTTCCACTTTACTAAAAGCATATGAAAAATCTGTTATAATTTCTCCCTGAAGTAAGTACTTTGTAGAATTCACAAGTCAAACTACCTAGGCCTGTAATTTTCTTTACGGAAAGATCTTTACAAATTCATTTTCTCCAGGTAAATGCAAGCATATTCAAGTCAAGTAATTACTCTTGCATTGTCTCTGGTAGCATTACCTGTTCAAGGAATTTGTCTATTCTATCTAAATTGCCCAATTTATTGTTCATAACAGTTCATCCTTTTCCTTTTACTGTCTGTGATCGCCTATGGTGTCATATCTTCGATCTCAAGATGAAAATTTATTGCTTTTTCTGAATAATCGTGGAAAGTTTCAATGGTAGTTTTGTTTTCTTATCAAAGATCCAGGTTTTTATTTGTTTCCCTTAATGCTTTCTGCTTCATTGGTTTTCTCTCTGCTCTACACCATTCCCTGTTGTTATGGTTGGAGTGTGAAGCATCCCCCATGCTTTTATGTATTTGAACATTTGGTCCCCAGCTAGTTGTGGTTTGTGGGGATATTGGAGAACCATAAGTACCTGTAGATTCACTGTAGGATGAAGGTCATGATGGATGGGCCTTGAACTCCCTATTTATTCTGAATCCTGACTGTAGATGCAACATGACCACTATCCTGACACCACTCCTTCCCTACATGATGGACTGTATCCCTTCAAACTGTAGGCCAAAGTAAAACTCCCTGAGGTTGGACTTTTGTCAGGAATTTGGTCACAGAAATAAGATAAGTAACTAGTATACCTGTCTGTCTTCAAATTACTTACAGATTAATGTGCTTTCTTTTTCATCTAGTTCAAAATGGTATTCACTTCCATTTTGATTTCTACTTTGACATGAAGTATTACTTTTAAGAACATTAGTTTCTAAATAATAGGAAAATTTGAGGTAAATTTCTCTTATTGATTCTAATAAAATACTACTGTGCCTCAAAGATATTTTATTTTTAAAAGTGTGTGTGTGTGTGTGTGTGTGTGTGTGTGTGTGTATGAGTGATGTGTTTGTATGGACAAGCATCCCATGGGATTGGGTATGTAGATGTCAGAGGAAAACTTTGGGTAGTCAGTTCTCCCCTTGCACCTTTACATGGGTTCTGAGAATTAAGCTTGAATTTCAAGGTTTGGATGGCAAGTACTTTCATGCACTGAGACAGCACATCAGCCAGTAAAGTTATTTTTTGATATTATTTTAATCTTTTTAATGGATTGATACTTTTAGTGACATGTAATATCCTCCATGATGAAAAGTATTCCAGGTGCAACAGAAAAGAGTGCTTACTGTGTTATTATAAGGATAAAATTCAATAACTGTCAATTACATCAATTTGTTTGAGAGTATATTTCAAAATTTCCATATCCTCACTATATTGCAGTCTATTTGTTCTATGAATTATTGAAGGAATATCAAAGAATTCCTCTCAAGATTTTCCTTACTTGACACAATAACTAAAAGCTGAGAGAAATTCGACCTATGTTTTTCACAGTCAAATATAAACGTCCTAGTTTTTAGTCTCCAAACTTTTAATTTTATTCCCTCTTCTCTCATTACACATGCATCAAGAAGTAAGTGGGTTTAGAATTGTATTTGTTTACCTTCTCTTTGGTCTGTCTGTCTGTCTATCTATCTATCTATCTATCTATCTATCTATCTATCTATCTATCTATCTATCTATCTATCTATCATCTATCTATCTATCCACTTTGCCTCAATGGTTGTAGCTTCCCCTCTCTCCTTTCCTCCCAGTCCTTCCCCCCACCCTCCTTCTGTTGCCACCCCCAAATCCTGTCCTCCTCAGTTTCTGTTTAGGATAGGGCAGATCTCCCATGAACATCAACAAAACATGGCAGATTATGTTTCAGTAAGACTAAACACCTCCCTATGTATTAAAGTTGGGTGAGGTAACCCAGTATGAGGAGTAGGGTCTCAAAAGTCGGTAAAACAATCTGAGACAACACATATTTGCATAGGAGTCTCACAAGAGGATCAAACTACACAAAAGTGACATATATGCTGAGTGCCTAGGTCAGTTCCGTGCAGGTCTCCTGGTTGTCAGTTCAGTCTCTGGGAGCTCCTATGAACAAACACAAGTTAGTTGATTCTGTGAGTTTTATTGTGGTGTCCTTGACCCCTCTGGCTCCTACAATCCTTTCTTCCCCTCTTCTGCAGAATTCCACAAGCTTCACCTAACGTTTGTCTGTGGGTCTGCATCTGTTTTCATCAGTTGCTAGATTAAGGCTCTTATATACATATGATTCTAAACCATTAAAAAAAAAAGCATCATGGATATTGCTGTTAATAGGGACTGGTGTCTTTTGTATAATTTGGATAAGAAGATTCTATCAAATCTTTGGGTATCTCTGGGAAGGTTAAATAGAGTTAAAGTTACTTTGTTTGCTACACATTAGCATGGTATAGGGCCATTTACGGTGTTGGTTCTCTTTTTATCTTCATAGTAGTAAAAGTGGTTGGGCCTAGTTTATATGTGCGTATGTATTTTAATAGGAATATAATATAGTATATGTGATTTTAATAGAAAAAAGTTTGTTTCCTTTGATTATAAGAAATTGCATCTAAAATACAGGTCATCCAATATGGAGTTTCTTTTGGAAGATTTAAAGTAAATTTTTGTCAAATTAAAAACTAGAGCCTTAGAACGAGGCATCCAAGGCAGTTATGATAAAAAGGCTGGCATTGTTTTTACTTCTTTCCTGCTAAGCCACCTGTTTACCTCTATAAAAGTATGTAAATCATTTAACAAGAACTGTACCTAAGCTATTTTATCTTTATGTTTAAACAAAAAATACAGAGATGGATAACTGTCCCAATTATATTATTATGATGTAAGATCTTAAGATTACCTGTAAATTTTAAGATGATCTTGTTAGCCATGAAGCAGGATTTTTTTAAAAATGACTTTCAGAAAAAGATGTTTAGAGATGTATCTTACATAGTCTTTTCTAAACAATGAACCCAAGGAAAAAAAGTAGTAATTGGTTATACAAATGGGATATATTCTTCTTCCCACAAATGATAACAAGGAAACAAAATTTGTAGCACAGCATTTATCCTAGTGACTTATTCACTTGTGTATATGTGGTTATATAAAACGTTATATATAAAATACCCTATATATTGCTTGTATTATACCATGTAATAGGAAATATATAACATGACATATGTTATACAAAATATATAACACATGTCACACATATGACCAAAGGAATCTACTCCACAGACTCAAAAAAATGCTGTCTAGTTTATCTACATAAAACTCACTTTAATATCATTTTTGAACAGAACTGACTTTGTTTGGATTAGTAAATATCACTTCTCTCTTTAGAAGTGTTCTTGTTGTATTAGTGTAATCCTTGAGTCATCCAAGATATCTTGGCAGTATGCTTAGAGAGAGCTTTGATTGGCTGCACACATCACTGATTCTTAGAATATTCTCTGGCATGCCCCTGGAAACAGATGAGTGTGTTAAATGATAGAGTATCCGAGGACTCTGAACTATGTCAAGGAACCCTGAGCACGTTTAGAGGACACATCTCAGTGGGGCACTTATGTAATGCAGTCATCCTCATTTATTACAAAGTCTTTCATGTCAAGGGTACCATCCAACTGACTCCCACTGTTCCCAGTTAAATTTCACAACCAGAGTACCCAGTGTTCCGTAAAGCCAACATGATTTGCAATGGCTAATAGGCTTTTATTTTCCCGCTATGTGTCTAAAGTAATGAAAACCTGATCACATTTCAACAGAAGAGTTTCAGTTCTGTTTTTTGAGTAATATAGTTTAAATGTGGAAAATTCAACCTTCCAGTGGAGAGAAATGAAGGACAGTCACTTAATTTTTGAGAAGCAGTGTCATCTTGCTACCTATTGATTTGCTTCTGCAATCTTCTCAAGATGATGCCTAAAATTCTAAAACAAGAAGTTAACAAATTCATGAAGAGAATGGGCCACTTGCAAAAATAAGCATGTGTTCTATATTTTCTACTTTATTTTACAATCACCTCATAGTTTTCAATATATCATCTACTTTTCCCACTAATATTCTCCACCAGTTATTATCCTCTGATCAGGAAGTGGCACCAGACTGGCTTGTGCTTATCTGTGGGGATCAACAGACTGAAAAAAGGTTTTGCATTAAGTATTTTCCATCTCAGAACATCCTTTATGAGAGTGGACTTCCCTCTCTTTC
>PVIU01019926.1:0-35169 GCA_004026605.1 Ondatra zibethicus
TACCACTTTGGGGTATATATCCAAAGGATGCTCAATCATGCCACAAGTACATGTGCTCAACTATGTTCATAGCAGCTTTGTTTGTCATAGCCAGAACCTGGAAACAACCTAAATGCCTCTCAACAGAAGAATGGATAAGGAAAATGTGGTACATTTACACAATGGAGTACTACACAGCAGAAAAAAGTAACAACAGCTTGAATTTTGCAGGAAAATGGATGGAGCAAGAAAACATTATTTTGAGTGAGGTAACCCAGACGCAGAAAGACAATTATCACATGTACTCACTCATAGGTGGTTTTTAAACATAAAGCAAAGAAAGCCAGCCTACAAAACACAATCCCAGAGAACTTAGACAACAATGAGGACACTAAGAGAGACTTACATAGATCTAATCTACATGGGAAGTAAAAAGTAGAAAAAGACAAGATCTCCTGAGTAAATTGGGAGCATAGGGACCTTGAGGGAGGATTGAGAGGGGTTGGGGAGAGGTAGGGAGGGGAGCAGAGAAAAATGTAGAGCTCAATAAATATCAATAAAATATGTATAAAAAAGGTTTATTAAAAAATGACATCTTGAATTTTGAATTCAAATGGATGGAAATAGAAAATACTATCCTGAGTGAGATAACCCAGACACAAAATTATGAATATGGTATGTACTCACTCATTAGTGGATTCTAGCCATAAACAAAGGACATTGAGCCTATAGTTCATGATCCTAGAGAAGCTAAGTGATAAGGTAAACCCAAAGAAAAACATATATAGATCATCCTGGAAATTGGAAGCAGACAAGGTTGCCAGGCAATAGTTGGGAGCATGGGGGCAGGGGGTAGAGGGAAGGGAAGAGTGGGAGGGAGAGGGGAGAAGGGGAGGGTTGGGGAGAGCTTGGGGGAGTGGGATGGTTGAGATGGAGGAAGGATGGATATGGGAGCAGGGAAGGAGATATCTTAATTGAGGAAGCCATTTTGGGGTTGGCTAGAGGTTTGGCTCTGAAAGGGTTCCCAGGAGTCCACAGGAATGACCCTAGCTAGTACCCTGGGCAGTGGAGGAGAGGGTGCCTGAACTGATCTTGTCCCTTAGACAGATGACTATCTTGAATATCACCATAGAACCTTCATCTGTGACAGATGGAGACAGAGACAGAGACCGACATCGGAGTACTGGACTGAGTTCCCAATGTCCAGTTGAAGAGCAGAAGGAGGGAGAATATGAGCAGGGAAGTCAGGACCACAAGGGTTTGGTTCACCCACTGTGACAGTGTGCCTGAACTAATGGGAGCTCACCAACTCCAGCTGGACTGCGAATGAACAAGCATGGTCTCAAACTGGACTCTCTGAATGTGGTTGACAGTTTGGGCAGACTGAGGGGCCAATGATAATGGTGCTGGGATTTGTCTCTACTGCATGTACTGGGTTTTTGGGATGCTATTCTATTTAGATGCATACCTTCCTAAGCCTGGATGGAGGGGGGAGGACCTTGGACTTTCCATAGGGCAGGGTGTCTTGCCCTCTCTTAGGACTGGAGGGGGTGTGTAGGAGGGTATGTGGGGGAGTGGGAGGAAAATTGGGAGGATGGGAGGAAGGGGAAATTTTTATTGGTATTATTTATAAAGTAATAAAAAAAGAAACTGACACTATGGTGACTATTGACAAGATACATGGTAATACAAACCAGAATCTTGGGATAGAAAGAAAACCTAAAGTTAGGGTTCTCCTGCTCCTTTATTAGGTCATTTTGCAAATAAATGGGATCTTTTCTTAACATCTCATTTTTCCCCTGTGGAAAAGGAATACGTAACAGTTTTACTTATTTTTGTTGGTTTATCTCATCATTTACTCTTGGTAAAATAAGTTTCTCTTGTCACTTCCCTTTCCCCACCCTCTACCCAGCAAACTAATGTAAGATATCTCAGAAATGCTTTCTCAGATCATTATTGAGTGGGAAGGAGTGCAGTGTGCAGACAGGTTTCAGTAAAGGGCTTAGTACTTCTTTGTTATAAGGCTTAGTTAGCTCTCATAGTAAAGGGCAGGGGTACTGCTGAGTAGAAGAGTGATTTGTAGCATGTATGAAGATTTGGGATTTCGGGGGTTGATGGAGAAAAGGAGGAAGGAAAACAGAGATGGACACAGAGAGAGAGAGAGACAGACAGACAGACAGATGTTAAGATGTTAAGATGGTCTTGAACCTCTAGGAAATTCCCAGGATTGTCAATAACCGTGGCAATAGAAAATGGGCTTATAAGGCTACAGCTCTTTGTCTTCCTGCTGTCATCTACTTATGTCTCCCGTCACACCCTCCATGTGGGTAACAGGGTATGTAATTTTCAGAACTTGCCACAGATTTGTTTCTAGTTTGTAGAAAAGAGCTGTAAAGATGCAATTCTGATCTGGGAGGAATATTACATAAATATCAGTAGTAACCAAGGTGTCAGGAGTTCAATGACAAAGCTGATGAATTCCTAGGACCAAGTAGAAGTCTCTGGAGTGGCCACAACCCCCTGTTGTACTGTTTGGATACAGCACTGCCATAGTAAGAATGATCCCTTCACTTTGGGGAAGTGCTGGGACATAATCATGGCAGAATGGCCTGGGTGGTTGCATAGACCTTTCCAGTGAATATGGAATGAGAAATTGAAATTACAAGCTAAGTTGGTTACTGTGGTCACATGGAATATACTACAGAGATTCCAAATACAGTCACTGAAATGGCTCGGAGGAAATTAGCATAAAGCAGAAAAGAAAAATTTGATTTGAAAGTCATATGCTCAGAGGTGAGATTTAGGCTATCAGATGATAAACTCTCAGCAATAGAGGGAATATGGATCCTTGAAATACACACCTGTGACCTTGACAGCAGAATAGCAAATTTCCCAGATTGCTGGACACAGAGCCATGAGTGAGAAAATGGAAAAGCAGAGGTTGATATTTTTGTTAGATAGAATAACACCCCCTTTCTTCCCCCCCTTTATAAGTGATAACTGGTCATCCCAGGCAGGGACTTTCCTGGACTTTCCATCCTGTTACTTGGTGGCTCAGCTTAAGAGCCAGCATCAACTTTCCCCAGCCTTTGAAAACTCTGAATCTTTCACTTAAACTAGGAAGGACAACAATGAAAAGTAAGCACTAATGAGCGGACCCTAAATTTTCTGTATTAGCCTATGGTAAATTGACCCAATTGGGCACAGTGGAAGAAGAAAAGGGACATAAAACACCATTGTTAGTCATAGAATTCAGTCTTTCTCTTTAGAAAGTAATTAAGATAGATTGTGTTCTTTCTCTTTTTTCTTAGTCACTGATCTTTCAATACCAATTAACTAAATTCCAATTGATTTTTGTAATCCTAACCACATTTCCTGGAAGTTTTGTGTCTGCTGAAGGTTGCTGATACATTTGGTTTTCTTCGAAAAGTAAAGAAATTGAGAGTTTGGGGCAAAATTTATTTTAAAAAAAAGGCCATTTGAAGGACATTTTTGTTACCAAATACATCAAAAAGGAGAATTTAATGAGTTCATAAAGAAACCATGGCTCCAAGGAGACTAAAGGTCCTACTGAATCCAGGGAAGGATACTACAGATGGAGAAAGGTAATTCCAAGTCAATCCATAAGCACATGCAATTTTTTATGAGCATAAACAGTAGAGTATGACAGAATTGAGGTTATTTTCTCCAGCAGAAGGCAAAATTTAAGTAGAATGACATTAACTACCAGGGTGAAGGCACCATGGAATTTATTCCTGCTGTGATGTTTCATGGTTCTAAGCTCCTTTTCTATCTAATCCCTGTGCTTGCTGGAGAACATGGGTGGGCCCTAGGAACAAGAGGCTGTTCCAGAGAGCTGAGATGGGAAGGCGTCTTCTGGTGGCAGCCATGATAGGAAGGTGTCTTCTGGTGGCAGCCATGATGAGAAGGTATCTTCTGGTGGCAGCCATAGTTGATTTTGATGTTGAAAGAATAAGAAAGTTGACAAGGAACCTCAAAACCCCTTATCTTTTTCTGCACTGAAATGAGGGACGATTTGGTAAGATCCCTGGGAAACAGAAATGCCTTAGGCAGCTACTTCTATGCTTACACACTTACCACAATTACTGAGCTTTCCCAGGGCCCACCAGTCACTCTGCTTTCCTTTGGAGTACACTTCTCTCTCATGTTTTCATGTTGTGGGTAATGAGGGCTCCTGGAGGACCTGGTTAATACCATTTCTCCATGATTACTGTTAATTATAAACTTGACTGATGATACTCAGAGGTAAGAAGTTTTCTGAAACTATGGACCTTGGGATGTCATTGTCTCAGCTGGCTTCATGCTTATCTGGAATGATTAAAGGCTTGAAGCATAAATTTTTGAGACAGTTGTTTTAGAGGATAATTTGGAGAGGAAGAAATGGGAAAAGGATGACAGAAACATTGTAGTCCCCAAAGGATGAGGAACAGAAGTAAAAATACTTACAAGTTGGGTCCTTTGGAACCTGGTGCTTTTCTGTGAAGCTAGCCTCTGCTTGAAGCTGCCAAGAACAGGAGAAAATGGAGAAACTTTGATGTGGGATTTCCCCTCTGTAGATATAAGTCACAAACAATCCCACACCAGTTTAGAATTATGATTAATAAAAGGGTTATTTATTTAAGGGGAAGATTTACAGATCACTGTCCTAGACTACAGCCCTCTGCATGACCAGGAACAAAGTCTAGTAGCTGGAAGCAAGAGAGAGAGAGAGAGAGCAGAGCTACTGCTGCTATTTTAAAGCAAAAGAGACCACGTCCAAATGGGCTGGTATCTTAAAGGCTATTGGCTGAAGGAGCAGAAGGAGGTCCCGCAGCATCTCCCCCTTTGTTTAAATAAGAGAGTTCCAAACCCGATACAAAACAATATATACTAGGAACAGATATCAAGTATAAGATTAGAATTACAATCAGCATAAATAATATTAAGCAAGGAACATATACTAAATGTTTTAATAAACATTCTATCCTAAGGAGTCTAAGTCTTGTATTGGAAATAACTTGGCTAGATCATAAGAGGATGGTAACTATAACTATCTAATCTTCAACCCCATCGAAGGCCTGAGAAGGGAGACAATATTACTTGAGCAGGCAAGAAGTACAATCAAGTAACTTCCAAAGCAAGCAATATATGACAGAGACAATTAGCTACCTGAGCAATCACCCAAAGTTCATTTTGCAACGTTGAAGCAACCAACTTTGGCTATGGCCTAGCATAATTGACAGACCCTTTTCAGAGGCAGGAAAATTTTCAAAACCGTCTTATCCTGTCTTGGCAAGATTTGACAGTCCTGCTTATGCATTTTCAGATACTATGTAATTTGTCAGTGGTTGAGGCATTGTCAGTTTTGCCAAGAAGAAAACAAGCTCCAAGTGGAGTGTCTTAGGTGCTCAACATTATCTCGGGAATAGATTGATGCTGTCAGAAGCAGTCATGTCTTATGTCAACAGAACGCTAAGTTATTTAAACGCCATGTTCCACAGATCCTTGAAGTGGTTGAAGATTACCTATCTAGACAGAATACAATCTCTATGTATCTAAAGAACCTAATTGATCTGACTATATGTACAGCAAGGATGAACTATTGACCTATAATAATTAATACCTGTATAACTTAAAGACTAAAACTTCATATCAGAATATTAAATAACCTGTAAACAAATGTGCAACAAATGAAGAAAATGACCTCAAAACATAAATAATCTATAAGTATCTTGATCAAAGGAAGGAGTAATATATAATGCAATATGAAAATATATCTTAAACATTGTATCAATATACAAAATGTCCTAAACAGAGATAATAACATACATATGCACAATCTGACAAAATAATTTTGTATAGATGTACAAATAATGTAAATAAAAGTAACAAATATAATTTGAACTTGTATCAGTATATAAAAACTATACCAATGTATATTATCCATGCATAATAATAGCTCACAAGTATTCACCCTATAACCCCAGTGGCACAGACAATAAGAGCAACAATGAATAATGGGACCTCCTGAAACCGAGAAGCTTCTGTAAAGCAAAGGACACAGTCATTAAGACAAAAAGGCATCCTAGTGAATGGGAGATCTTCACTAACCCCACATCAGACAAAGCTCTGATCTCCAAAATATACAAAGAACTCAAGAAACTAGACATTAAAATTCTAAATAACCCAATTTAAAAAATGGGGTAATGATCTGAACAGAGAATTCTCAACAGAAGAAGTTCGAATGGCCAAAAGATACTTAAGGACATGTTCGACTTCCTTAGCTTTCAGGGAAATGCAAATCAAAACAACTTTGAGATACCATCTTACACCTGTCAGAATGGCTAAAATAAAAAACACCAAGGATAGCCTATGCTGGAGAGGATGTGGAGTAAGGGGAACACTCATCCATTGCTGGTGGGAATGCAAACTGGTGCAACGACTTTGGAAATCAGTGTGGAGGTTTCTCAGGAAATTGGGAATCAACCTACCTCAGGATCCAGCAATACCACTTTTGGGAATATACCCAAGAGATGACCAATCATACTACAAAAGCATTTGTTCAACTATGTTCATAGCAGCATTATTCATAATAGCCAGAACCTGGAAACAACCTAGGTGCCCCTCAATGGAAGAATGGATAAAGAAAGTGTGGAATATTTACACATTAGAATACTACTTAGCGGTAAAAAACAATGACATCTTGAATTTTGCATGCAAATGGATGGAAATAGAAAACACTATCCTTAGTGAGATAACTCAGACCCAAAAAGATGAATGTACTCACTCATTAGTGGACTCTAGCCATAAATAAAGGACATTAAGCCTGTAGTTCACAAGCCTAGAGAAGCCAAATAGCAAGGTGAACCCAAAGAAAAACATATATAGATCCTCCTGGAAATTGGAAGCAAACAAGATAGCCAGGCAAAAGTTTGGAGCACAGGAGTGGGGGTAGGGGTGGAGATGGGACTGGGGGAGGGGTAGAGAGGGAAGGAGAATGGAGAAGGGAAGAACTGGGGAGAGCTTGGGGAAGTGGGAGGGTGGAGATGGAGGAAGGGCAGATGTTGGAGCAGGGAAGAAGATATCTACATTAAGGGAGCCATTTTAGGGTTGGCAGGAGACTTGGCTCTAGGGGGGATCTCAGGTGTCCATGGGGATGTCCCCAGCTAGGTACTTGGGCAGCAGAGGAGAAGGTGTCTGAACTGGCCTTGTCCCATAGTCACACTGATGAATATCTTGAATATCACCATAGAAATTTCGTCCATTGGATGGAGATAGAGACAGAGACCCACATTCACATCAGAGCAATGGACTGAGCTCCCAAGGTCCAGTTGAAGAGCAGAAGGAGGGAGAAGATGAGCAAGGAAGTCAGGGCCATGAGGGGTTGATTCACCCACTGAGACAGATACCTGATCTAATGGGAGCTCATCAAATCCAGCTGGACCAGGACTGAATGAGCATGTGATCAAACCAGACTCTCTAAATGTGACTGCCAATGGGGATGGACTGAGAAGCCATCTATAATGGCACAGGGACCTCTCTCTTCTGCATGTAATGGCTTTTTGGGACCCTACTTTACTTGGATGCACACCTTCCTAGGCTAGGATGGAGGGAGGAGGGCCTTGGACTTCCCACAGGGCAGGGTACCCTGCCCTCTCTTAAGGATGGAAGGGGAGGGAGGAGGATTAGTGGGGGAGTGGGAGGGAAATGGGAGAAGGGGAGGAAATGTCAATTTTTGAATGGAAAAATAAAAAAAAAATTTAAATCCCTTAGCATCATAAGAATGGCATATAATTCTGACTTCTGGATAGAATTATAAGGGCTTTGTTCCACCTTACTCAATTCTTCTGATTTGTAACATGCCTTCCCTGATTTATTGGCATCAGTATAAAATGTGTGGGCTCCAGTTACTGGAGCATCACATAGAATTCAAGGAAGAATCCAAGAAGTTCTCTTTATAAGGTTAAGTCTATCACTTTTGGGATAGTTGCTATTAATTTCTCCAAAAAAATTAGCACAAGCTCTTTGCCATGGTTCATTGTCTTCCCATAACTTTTTTATTTCATCAGTAGTGAAAGGCACTATAATTTCTGCTGGATCTATACCTGCTAGTTGACAAAGTCTCAATTTACCTTTTGTAATTAATTCGGAGACTTTTTCCACATAAGTTTTTAATTTTTCCTTGGTTTATGTGGTAAAAAGATCCATTCTAAAATAATATCTTCCCTTTGCACTAAAGTTCCTGTAGAAGAAATTCTGGAAGGCAATATGACTAGAATACAACTAAGATATGGATTTACCCTATCCACATGTGCCTCCTGTAATTTTTCCTCAACCATTGTCAGTTCCTTTTCTGCTTCAGCTGTTAATTATCTGGGACTATTCAAATCTTTATCACCATCTAAGGTTTTGTTTAAATGAATTATTAGATCAGGTGTTATCTTATCCCAACAGCTGGTCATAGACCGGAAATGTCTCCTAACAATCTTTGAAAGTCATTAAGAGTCCATAACTGGTCTCTCCTAATTTGTGCCTTTTGTGTTCTAATTTTCTGTAAACATATTCTATAACCTAGGTAATTAACAGAATCTCCTCTTTGAATCTTTTCAGGAGCAATTTGTTATCCCCATTTATGCAAGACTTTCTTTACTTCTTCAAACATACTTTTTAAAGTATCTAAATTTGAATCAGATAACAAAATGTCATCATGTAATGGTAGATTATTGACTTAGGAAATTTCTTACAAATTATTTCCAATGGCTGGCTGACAAAGTATTGGCACAGGGTAGAGCTATTGAGCATTCTCTGTTGAAGGATGGTCCATTGATATCTTCTAGAATCAGGCTGAGAATTATTATAAGTAGGCACTGTGAAGGCAAACTTTTCTCTAACCTTTTCTTTTAAAGGTATAGTGAAGAAAGAATCCTTTAACTCAATAACTATGAGAGGCCATCCCTTTGGTAACAGAGAAGGCAGAGGAATTCCAGATTGTAGAGGGCCCATAGGTTGAATAACCTTGTTGATAGCCCTTAGATCTGTCACCATTCTCCATTTTCCAGATTTCTTTTTAACAACAAATATAGGTGAATTCCAAGGGCTAGTAGATTCTTCTATATGTTGAGCATCTAGTTGCTCTTGTACCTGCTGTTCTAAAGCCTTCAACTTTTCCTCAGCTAGAGGCCACTGCTTAACACATATTGGTTTCTCAGTTAACCATTTTAAAGATGGGGATGTGGGTACCTCTGAATGTTTATCAATTACTTTGTGTTCTTGTACAGCTCGAAAGTCTGGTGTCTGTCATCTATAATATCTTCTAATATTTTCCTTAGAAACATAAGTTTTGGGGGCTGCAGGAATGTTAATCTGGGTATCCCATTGCTGCAATAGGTCACGACCCCACAAATTCACTGTAATATTGGCTACACATGGCCTTAGTCTTCCTATTTGCCTTTCGGGCAAATAGGACTGTTTGTCAGCTCACGAGATCTTGCAGTTGGCTGTCCTGACCTTGAGCCTCTGCCAACATCTGCTCAAATAATCTGGACTGTGTCTGAGCCAGTGAACGCACTCTCTGGCTTTGGGTACTTGGTAATACAAAGATTCAGCATAGAGGAAGTCAGCCCTCCGTCCCTCATCTGTCTCCTGCATTTCCTGAGTGCAAACAACACCCGCTTTCTCAGAGGGCTAGGACCATCCCACCTAGTACAGGCGATCAGGTTGGCCTTCATATATTCATCTCTGCTTTTACCAATGATGGGTCCATCACTAGCTCACCTACAGAATCAATAAAAAAATATAACTGGTGTTTTGAGTTACATATGGCCACAACCTCTGTTGCTTGGAATGTGCCAAAAAGATCTGTGAAAAGAGAATACCATCTTATCTAGTTTGCAGACAGTTGTTCAGGCAGCCCAAGATCTCTCTCTCTCTCTCTCTCTCTCTCTCTCTCTCTCTCTGTGTGTGTGTGTGTGTGTGTGTGTGTGTGTGTGTGTGTGTGGTGTGTATGTATATATGTCATGTGGTGGCACGGGTGAAGGAAAGGTGCCCCCCCATCCCTTGCTACCTGTAGCACCACACTAGAGCTAACCCTGTTGTCAGGGGCACAGGTGAGCTGGCCCTGAGGGAAATTTGACACCCCCCACCGCCACACACACCTCATATGCCCCCTACAGCAACTGGCAGAGAGGGCACTGCACTTTGCCTGGGCAATACAGCGGAGTGGTGTGAGCATGAGCTGAGGCCAGAACCGAGGGCCCGAGAGCAGAACAGGCTGCGTTGGGGCGGCTGGTTGAGGAGGCAGGGAGTGGCGGTTGACAGTGAGGGACACCGGCAGGCTAACCAGTGCAGCTGACACCAGGCCCCGGACCTGGGCTGTGAGTTGGCCCACCCTAACATCCACCTCTCCGTGAACTGTGAGAGCATGAGAAGGCAGCAAACCTACAGAGCCAAAACTGCAGGGAAGCACCTGAGAGAACCCACCATTGCTGGTGTGACAGAGGACAGAGGCCTCACACCTCAGGGTGGGGAACACTTGCAAATGAAGATAAAAGTGCAGGGCATAAAAGCTGACTCACTGGGCCACACCATACCTTCCACAACTGAGATTCCTTTTTTTTTTTTCTTTCTTCTTTCTTGTTCTGCTTTGTTGTTTGTTTGTTTTGGGCTTTGGTTTTTCTTTTAAAGTTTGTTTTGCTTTGAGGGGGAGGTTGCAAGGGTGGGGGTGGGTGCGGGAGTGGGGTGGGCAGATGGCACGATCAGGGTGCATAGGGTAAAAACCACCAAGAGTCAATAAAAGTTAATAAAATATAAAAGGAAAGATAACAGAGTTTAAAGGTTTAAATCACACACCAAGGAAAAAGAAAGAGAAGAGAGTCTTCCTACTTCAAATGATTTACTTGAGAAAAACTCTCTCACAGGTGTGCCCAGCCATTTGGTTTTAGTTAATTCCAGATGTGCTGAAGTTGACAACCAAGAACAGCCATCACAACCCCATAGGCTTATATATTTGAATGCTTGGTCCCCAGGTGGTAGAAGTGTTTGGGAAGGATTAGGAGGTGTGGCCTTGTTGGATGAGCTGTGTCCCTGGGGGTAACCCCACCCCCACCCCGTTCCATGCTTGTAGATAAGCTATAAGCTTCTGCTCCAATGTCATACCTGCCTGCCTGCTGCCATGCTCCCCACTGTGGGCCAACTCTCTGAAACTGAAATCAAGCCCCTAATAAACTCTTCATGTAAGTTGCCTTGGTCATCGTGTCCCTTCACAGCAGCATACACATGACTGAGACTTAAGTAACACTAAATCTAAGTGCCTCAAATGATGCAGCTTGGGTCTGGAACACGGACTGGGGTGGTGAGGGAATGAAGGACAGACACCCAGATATATGCACAGAAGAGCTGGGCTCAGGTGAGTTGTGCACACTGACGGATATACTTACTACTGCTGTGTCTGGGAACCTTGGTGAGTTTATTCTGTACAGCACAGGGGGGGGGGTTGCTGGTACTGTGTAGCAGTTTAACTTCAAGACAGAAACATTCCATCCTACAAGGAAACTTGTTAAGACAGAAGGCAGACAACTCAAAACAGCTCCAGGAAGCCCCTGAAACTGACAAGATTCCGTAGGCCCTCCCTCCCGAGAGAAAACAGTAAAGGCTAATGGAGAGTCACTCTCAGGCAAGCGGAGCTGCAAAAGACTCTGAGAGACCACCAGCTTCCTGAAAGAAGCAGAAAGCAGCTGAGCTACCTGGAAGAGGTTTAAATCAACTATGTCACGTGGAAAGGAGTCTCTCCAATCTGTTGAACTGCGCGCTTGGCTGTGGAGGGCACTGTAGATCCCGACTTTTGTTGAGTAGTCACTCCCGCTGGGGTGGGCTTTGTCGGTGCAGATGTTTTTGAGTCATTTCTGCTCCCATAATGACCAGTTACCCATATTCCTGTGAGTGACCTCAATAAAATTCATTGGCTCACAAAGTTAGACTGTGGTGGTGTTGATACTTTGGCCTGCTGTGGGCTGCCTAACCAAGGAGAGTAGATGTATGTGTCTCCCCAGGAAAAGTCTGCCACACAATGGTTGTCTAGTCTTCCACAGATTCCTGTAGACCGGCAGTCTCAGGCGGCGAACATTCTGGAAGAATAAACTGATGTAGGATGGCCTTCTGTATAAGTGTCTCTTTTATTGGTTGATGACTAAAGCTGCTTTGGCCAATGGATTAGCAGAGAATAGAGAGGAAGAAGGCAGAGTCAGGGAGACACCATGTGGCTGCTGAAGGAGAAGAATGCTAGAACCTTCCTGGTAAGGCATAGCCTCATGGTGATACACAGATGAATAGAAATGGGTTAATTTAAGATATAAGAGCTAGCAAGGAATATGCTTGAGCCATTGGCCAAACAGTGTTGTAATTTATATAGTTTCTGTGTCATCATTCAGGTCTGGAAACTAAAGTACAGCCTCCGTCTACAATAAACTGTCATTTCTAGTTTCTGTATACACTGATCCATCTTTACTGAGGGCTTCTTGCTGCTCCTTACAGCTAAGTGGTCTCTTGTCTATTAGCTTGATCTGAATTATTAATACCACCCTGCAGACTCCTGTATAGCTTGTGGAAGAATTGCTGAAAGTGGAATTCTACTTGGCTAAGTGAAGACTATAGGTTATGTGACTATCTTCATTCTTTTTTTCTGAGATAATGTTTCTTTGTGTAACAGTCCTGGAGCTAGCTCTTGTAGACCAGGCTGGCCTTGAACTCACAGAGATCTGCCTGCCTCTGCCTCCTGAGTGCTTGGATTAAAGGTGTGCACCACTATTACCTGACATTTTCTTATAAAACATCATGATCCAAAGCATCTTGGGAGAGGAATGAGTCCACTTGGCCTTCATACCATAGTCCATTAATGGGAGTGAAGGCAGGAACCTGGAGTCAGGAACTGAACTAGAACTGGAATAACTCAACCTACTCTCTTGCTCTTTATGGCTTGCTCAGCCTGCTTTCTTAGAGCATCTAGGACCACCAGCCCGGAGGGAAACCACCCATAATGGACTGGGCTCTCCCCCATCAATCGCTAATCAAGAAAATGCCCCATGGACATGCCTGATGGAGGCATTTTATCATTAAGGTTCCCTCTTACCAGATGACTTTAGCTTGTGTCAAGGTGACCAAAAAATGCCAGGACAGTGGCCTACAAGCCAAATGTACAGTCTGAGATTGTGGAAATGGGTCTCAGAGTCTAGTTACATTAAGAGTTGTTGGAGGGCACCTGATATTAGAGATGACTAACTTCCAGGGCTGTCCTTTTTAACAGTGCCAGCCTTGACAATGCAGGCTTGCTTGGTTTTTATATTGCGACAACCACACCTAATTCTGCAGGATGGCAACTGATTTTTTTAAAGACATTCTGATTACTAGTGAGTAATAACGGGGCTCACATCCATTTACAGATCACTGATTATAATGGGACAAAAGCTGCTACATGGACCATAATCCCTCGGAGAATTTACTCAAGACTTGTATAATCAGAAATACCATCGTCTTGATTGTGAGTTTCTACTTATTGTCTCCCTTAGTGAATGTGGAAATGGCTACCTGGGTTTTTCCAGGATGAGCTTCGGATGCACCTTTATTGCCTGAAAATTGAGGATGTGAACAGATCAAAATGTGAAGTACCTTATATTCCATCTATATTGTCTTGTGCATTGTAAATATATTTTTATTTTTTAGTAATATAGGCTCACAAATCATGGAAGCAGCTGGGATAACCTTTAATCAATTTACATCATTCCAAATCTATTTTTAATCACAAGCAAAGATTTCCTTAAAATACACTTGTGAATGCGTGTGACTTTTCTTTCAACGTGTTTTCATATCTGCTGGTATTGAAAGAGCAAAGCACACTGGTGGATTTCCTACTAGTTATTCTTTGAAGCACTGTTTTCCCAACAAAAGATCTTTTTTTTCCTCATCATGACAAAAATTGAAATCTCATGTGTATTCAACAGTAAATAGATAAATTTTAATTTGTTTCCACTTGAAGAGTTCCAATTCATATAAAAGTTTACAAATGGCTGGGCGGTGGTATTGCACACCTTTAATCCCAGCACTTGGGAGGCAGAGGCAAGAGGATCTCTGTGAGTTCAAGGCTAGCCTGGTCTACAGAGTGAGTTCCAGGACAGGTTCCATAGCTGCTGAGAAACCCTGTCTCAAAAAATCAAACCAAAAAAAAGAAAGAAAGAAAGAGTGCAAAAAAAAAAATAAATAAAGTTTACAAATGGTTTTTTGCAATATAAAAAGTTGCCTTGATGGCATATGACATAATGTGAATTGCTTTTAGGACAGTTAAATAGTTAAATGCCAGGACTGAAACCTAATCTCTAGGTTACAGTACTACAGAAGTGGAAGAATGTTATCAAGACTGTGTTTTGTATTTTGTTGCACTATACACTATAATAAGTCAAGGAATCAACATATTACATATGTATTATCATTATAGTTTAGTTTTTGTTAATTTTATTATCTTATGTATATGTGGAGAAGTTCTAAGAATTACACATTTAACTATGTTTAACACCACATATTTTACAATAAAGGGTTGTTCACCTAAGGTGGTCAAAGCACTGATATGTATTTGCTGTAAATAGAATTACATGAGTTTTATTCTGATATTAAAAGTTACTTAATAGGGCTGGAGAGATGGCTCAGAGGTTAAGAGCACTGACTGGTCTTTCAGAGGTTCTGAGTTCAATTCCCAGCACCCACATGGTGGCTCACAGCCATCTATGATGAGACCTAATGCCCTCTTCTGGTGTGCAGACTAAATGTAGACCGGTATGCACAATAAATTAAAAAAAAAGAAATGTTTACTTAAGGGGTTGGGTGATGACTCAGTGGTTAAGAGCACTGGCTGCACCTACAGAGGACCTGGGTTCAATTTCCAGCACCTATACAGCCACTCACAGCCATCTGTAACTCCAGTTCTAGATCTGAAGCCTTCTTCTGGCCTCTGCCTGTGCCAGAAACATATACATGCAGGCAAACCACCCATACATATAAAATAAAATGATTTAAAAAACAAAGAAAGAAAAAAAGTTACTTAATAAAGATTTATTTCTTTTAAGCTGAGGGGAGAAAAGATGGTGTGGGGGTTGGGCTTGGTGGTGCATGCCTGTCATTTCGGCACTGGAGGGGTGGAAGTAGGAAGATCATGAGTTCAAGGCTAGCCTGGGTTACAGCAGAACCTGTCATTGGGGTTTAACAGTATGGAGGAGGGTCGTCGGGAGTGAAGAAGTGTAGAAAGTTTGGAGCGATTATTCTGCTAAGTTCAGCATTATGATGTATGCTACTTAACCTGTTTCTTAACTTTTTTAGGGGGGATGGACAAGTTCAGGTAAGGTTTTCTTTTGCCAGCTATATCCAGGTGTTTAAACTTGTGTTTGTCAGTGCCCAGGGGGCAGATGCAATGGCAGCACTGTTACTTGAGGGACCAGGGTGGGTTATTTTTCACCTGGGTCAAGTAGCATGTACATACTCCCCCAGCCTTGCTCCCACCATTTAATGCATGCATGTGCCCCTTCTATGTCATGTTTGTACCTCCTGCGTCTCTACTGAAGTTCAACCTGAAACAGTGACAATCTGGGGGGGGCATGCGGAGGAAGACATTTACTGAAGCTTCTCACCAGCACTGAGGTCGAGTTATAGTAAAATTAAACACGATTGTTCTTGCAGAAAACCGAGGTTCGACTCGCCATGTATCAGCTCACAGGCTCGCACCCGTCCCTAATTCCAGTCCTCCAGGGATTCAACACTCTCTTGGGACCTTGGCCGGCACCAGGTACTCACGCTGTGCACAAACATACAAGCAAGCCAAACATTTGTACACATAAAAATGAACGAATTTTTCTTTTAAAATGTATGTTTAGTGGAATTCCCAATTCTGCCTCTTCATAAAGTGGAATTCTTTTCCTCATCCGGCCTTAGCTTGAGCAGAGGTTCCCCCAAATCAAGGATAACTCTGAGGCTGGTGAGCCTGGCAGGATGGAGCTGTGCCTGCATCTTCTCCCAGCCTGGAAATCAACCCACCCGCTCGACGGGTGGAGCCCACCCCGCAAATCCCGGCTTCCTTTGCAGCGGTGAGCTGAGCGGCAGGCGGGGCTCCGACGCGGGAGGCTCGGGCGGGGGGGGGAGGATACCGACCGGGGCCGAAAGGGCCGAACCGGAGGCTCTGGACCCAAGGCGGCCAGCGGGCGGAGGGAGGAGCGCCGGGAGGAAGAGGCCGAGCCGCGGAGCACCGCCCCGAAGGAAGAGGAGGAGGCCGGGTGTTTCCTGGTGCATTCCCGACCCGCCCCAGTGACTCACTGGGGGTTGGAGAGCTCCCCGGGCCCGCCCTGGACGAGCGAAGGCGGCGCAGACCAGGTAAGGGCGGTCGACGGGCCGCGGGGTCCCGCTTCCCTCCCAACCCAGTGGGGCGAGCCTGCAAGAGCCCTCGGTGCAGCCTCCGGGACCGCTCGGACTCCCGGGATTGCCTCCTGGGCTCCGGAGTCTCCGGGTCACTGCACGCCGGCTCCCGAGCTGAGGACTCCCGGCCCAGCTCGGCGTCTCCAGGGCTCGCTCTCTCTCTCTCCCCGGAGTCACATTCCAGAATCCCCGGGCCGCGGGCTCCCTAGTGCTGATTGCCCATTGCCCTGGCGGTGCGCAACTCCGGAGGCTCAGCCCCCAAGTCCCGAACCCCCGAACCCCCGCCCGGACTCACCCCTGGATCCTGGATTCCGGGAGGATCCCAGACCTCGCGCTTCCGGCACGAGGCTTAGCTCCAAAGAGGAAGAAGGCAGCGTTAATGTTTGGTGTTTTACTGTTGAAAAGTAAGAAGCAGACGGATCGCTAATGTTGCACTAAAGTGGGAAAACAAACCCGAGACCACCATGGTTCTTGCCCTCTGAGAAAAGGAAGGAGATTGTAGTCCCGGGCAGTCGTTCTCCGATTCTTGGAGAGAGGGGCATTTTGGGCTTTGTTAAGGAAACTGGATTTTGAGGAGCCGTGGTGCGCCGCGGCACGTTCATACCGAATTTTATACTTTAAGCCTCGTGCGTCTGCTTAATTCGCAACGTTTTGTGAGTTTGAGAAAAAGGGAAGAGATTTGCAGTTGGGGTTTAAGGGCTGGGGGTAGGCAGAGGGAAGCATCGGGGCATCCGCCGAGTTAGCTACGTGGGACGGTACAAGGCGATCCCGGTGACTTTGCTCGCGGTTGTCTGCTAAGATTGCTTAAATGATTCTCGTTGGAAACAGCAGTGATACTCGGGTACGGTAACTGAGATCAGTGCTTGCCAACTTGGGGAATTTGCTCCTAGACCCTGGCCAAGTTCAATTGGTTGGAAGTTGAAGCACACCAAACTGGTGGAACGCGCGAATACCTGCACTTCCCTGGTCCCGAGGATGCTAGTGGTTCCTAATCAAAAGCCTGGATCTACAGGCCCAGAGCCTGAAAGAACTAATCCAGTTTTTAAATATATGTAAGCCACTGCAGGCGTGTTTTGTAAGAAGAATTCAGTAGGATTGTTGTGGGATTCTCTGTTGCCTTCTTCCCCTAACAGCAGAAACACTGGCAAAATGGTGCAGTTGAAAAGTCCCCCTAAGAAAGTACATCCATTAAGGATTTGTGTATTTGAGGAAGGATGTATTTAAGTTTTTTAAAGCATTGCATGTGTGTATATGTGCTATGTGTGTTGTCGTACGTGGGCACAGGTGTGTGAATGTGTTTGCATGAGCGTGTAGAGGCTCAAGACTGATTTGGAGTTTTCCTTTATTGTTTTAGACCTTATTCTTTGATACAAGGTCTCTCTACTGAACCCAGAGTTCACTGATTGAACTAGTCTCGCTAGCCAGCTTGCTCTGGAGATCCCCTGCTCCACCTCCTAAGCACTGGGGCTCCAGGGAGGTTGCCGTGCCCATTGGCGTTTATGTGTGTTCTGGAGATCTGAACCCCCTGTACATTTGTGTGGCAGATGGTTATCGGCTGCGCATCTCTCTCCCTGGCACCTAAGTGTGTTTTTAACTTTACCTATAGTAAAATTCATGTTTCGGAGTGCTGGCTGCACCTGTAACTGGGATGCAAAACTAGTTCCTATCACCTCACACATTTCCTTACTGCGCTCCTTGTAGTTAGCCTTTTCCTACCATCAACTATTGCCCCCAGGGATCTTTTCGTAGTTCTGTCTTTCTCCAGAACGTGGTCGTCTCTGAGTCTCCATTTGAGATGATACTGTGCTGTCATTAAAAAGTATGGCAGTGGGGGGATGGAGGGGAGTTGCTACATTTAAGGACCCCCATGGTCTTTTATCAACTGAACACCATTAAGTGAAAATGCAGGATAGCGTATGGAATACTGTGTTACAAAAAACCTACTCAAATCTGTCTAAAAGAAGTAAGGTCTGTGCTTTGGAAGGTAGAGCCTTGGGAAGGCAAGACGGCTTGGTGGATGTGAACGCTTGCTGCTCGCCTGAGTCACACACACACAACCCATGGTGGAAAGAGAGGAGCAAATCCTGCAAGTTGTCCTCTGATCGCCACAAGGACACGGCGATTTGTGCCCGCACTCACCTCCCCATACACAAATAATAAACAAGTGCTTCTTTAAAAGTTAAAAAAAAATGTAGTTCTGCATACAATCTGGAGGAAAGACTAAAATGTGATCTCTATTTTATCTTTTTAAGAAAGTTCTATTTACATATTTGACTTGTGTGCATTTGTTGCTGGCTGCATTAGTTTGTGTGCACTGCATTCATGCAGGAGCCTGTGGAGGCCAAAAGAGGGCATTGGATCTCTTGGAACAGGAGTCACAGGCTATTAGGAGCTGCCCTGTGGGTGCTGGGAACTGACCCAGGTCTTCTTGGAGAGCTCTTAACTTAGGAGCCATTTCTCCACATTTCTCCAGCCCTCCTCTCCTCCCCATTTGAGAAAGGGTTTTATTATGTGGCCCAGTCAGCTTCGAACTCATGGTCCTTCTACCTTAGCCTTTTTGTGTGTAGGTAGAGGACGGGGTCATGAAGTCCACGTGGGGCTTGAACTCCTGATTCTCCTGCCTCCACCTCCTGAATGCTGGGATGACAGGTGTGTGCACCACTCTGCCTCTACCCCAGCCTCTGAGATTACAGAAATAAGGTATAACCTAGCCTGAAATAGTATTTTTAAAGGTGAGAAAATTTACAAACTCCACCCCAATAATATTTTTAGATTGTATAGCACTGTATGTGTTCTGAAAGCGGCATTCCACTACGTCTTTAGCTTTATTTGTTTAAATGGGACTTTTTTAGAACATAGATCATATTTCATGTGTTACACATTTTCCCTTAATTATGCTCATTTGTTTAACGGTCTTGGCAATCCTTAAATGTTGCTGTATACCAAGAGTCCAACCATACCTTCTATTGATTGTATAATATAGTCATGTGTTGTTGCATGACATTGATGTGTTCTAGTGTGTATCTACACAATTGCATCACGGCATCAGCGTGTAATTGCAGGAATGGAAATAGGTATGGATATTAATTACATGATAGGGTACTAGGAGTGCCATAGTCACTGACTTTTCTTTAGTGTGGATGTGTTATAATGGATTTGATCAGTCTTCTATGTCTTCTCTCAGTGATGTTGTTTTTTAAAGTTATTTATTTTTATATGTATGGGTTATTGCCAACATGAATGTCTATGTACCATGTAGGCATCTGGTGCCAGAAGAGGGAATTGGATCCCCTGGGACAGGAGTTACCATGGTTGTGAGCTGCCATGTGGATGCTGGGAATTGAACCTGGGTCCTCTGGAAGAGTGGCCAGTGCTCTTAGTCATGGAGCCAGCTCTCCAGCCCCTCACACTGTGGGTTTTTTGTTTTTTGAGTCTTTATTTATTTATTTACCTTTTTTTTTATTGTTGGTTTTTGTTCTTTTCCAGACAGGGTTTCTCTGTGTAGCTTTGGCCTGTGTACTCCTGGAACTCAATTTATAGACCAGGCTGGCCTCAAACTCAACTGAGATCCGCCTTCCTCTGCCGCCCAAGTGCTGGGATTAAAGGTGTGCACCGCCACTTCCCAGTCTGACGTTGTATCTTAACGTTTATCCTGGGCTGGAGAGATGGCTCAGAGGTTAAGAGCACTGGCTGCTCTTCCAAAGGTCCTGAGTTAAATTCCCAGCCACAACTTGGTAGCTCCCAACCAACTATAATGAAATCTGGTGCCCTCTTCTGGTGGGCAAGCATACATGCAGGCAGAACACTGTAAATGCAATAAAACAATAATCTAAAATAAAAAGGTTTGCATCATCATCACTATGAAAAATAAATTATCTCCACTGCAGTTGCTACTTCTGTCTCTATCCTGTGTACATGCTCACATTTATCATTCAGAAAGCGTCTTAGTCACTGGTGTGTCTCTGTGAAGAGACACCATGGCAGAGGCGACTCTAGGAAGAATTTAATTAGGGGCTGTCTTACAGATCCAGAAGTTTGGTCCATTATCATCAGGGCAGGAACATGGTTCTGGAGCAGTAGCCGATCCCCAGGCAGAGAGATTGGGTCTGGCATGGGCTTTTGAAACCTCTAAGCCCAACCCCAGTGACACACTTCCTCCAAGAAGGCCACGCCTCCTAATCCTTCCAGTCCAGTGGTTCTCAACCTGTGGGTCTCTACCCCTTTGGTTTTTGAATGACCCTTTTACAGGGGTTGCCTAAGACCATCAGAAATATCGGATATTTACATTATGATTCATAACAGTAGCAAAATTCCAGTTATGAAGTAGCAGTGAAGATAATTTTATGGTTGAGGGGGTCACCATAACATGAGGTCTTAGCATTAGGAAAGTTGAGAGTCACCTTCTGATCCTCAAATAGTGCTACTTCCAGATGACAGGGCATTCCAGTAGAGGAGCCTGTGGAGCCATACCTACTCAAACCACCACAGAAGGGCAATTATTTTGCCCACTTTCTTACTGCTTCCTGTTTTGGGCATTATTGCTTCTTCCTACAGAGGTGCAAGTTGTGAATAGTTAGGGATCTTGTTTACGAGCTGTAGCATCTGGAGCACCGGGGCAATGAGTGAGTGGGTGTGGCTGTCTGCCACTAAAGTTATTTACATAAAAAGAGGTGTCGTGTAGTTTGCTGACTTCTCAGTAGTTCACATTTAATTATTCTCACGGTCCCCCGAAATAGATGTATTATTTACGCTTCACGGATGAAGAACTGTCAGATGAAGTAGGAGTTCCAAGACTACACGAAAAGCCAGACCGTCAGATTCTTAAGCCTGCAAGTTTAAAAATTAGAAAAAAAGGTAGAAAATACTGCCCTCCAAGTGTCAGGCCCTCAGGCATCTGTGGAATCTGTCAGAGCAGCCTGCCATCCTGACCCTCCAGCTGTCCTCCCAGTCCCTCTCACTGGGTGTCTGTCCAAGTCATGGTTTTTGATCTGTTTCACTTAGCAAGTACCGGCTAGAGAGGCGAATTAGGCCTCTAGTCTTCTATATACCTCATAAGAGCAGATTTATTCGATTGGCTTGTGCGTTATGAGCCAGATCGTTCCGTAGTCACTATCTGCATGCTATTTTTTTTGTCGTGTTTTACGTCCTGCAGCTTTGTTGAATTCTTTAATAACTAACTCTTAACAGTGTTTTCTGCAGCTGCATTGTTGACAGGGTTGTAAGGTGCATGTATGTCCACCATTGCTATGGCCTCAGTCCTGTAACCATCCCTTTGCCGCAGCCTTCTGAATGATGGGGTGACCAGCAAGTGCCGCCGTGTATGGCTGTGTTTCTTTCAGAAACAATTTTTTTTTTTTTGTCCTCAAGCCTCTTTTCCTGTATATTCGGGTGGCAGCTACTTCCATACTTTCTTGGCTTTGCTTTGCTTGTTGTGTCTTCGCTGTTTTTGTGGCAGAGTCTCTCTGTGTGTCCTTGGCAGGCTTGGCACTTGCTATGTAGACCAAGCTGGCCTTGACTCCGCAGAGATCACGCTTGCTTCTGCCTTCCGAGCGCTCGGGTTAAAGGCTTACTCCACCATGCCTGTTTGATGTATCCTTTTCCGTTCTTTCATTTTCTTTCCTTTGTGCCTTTAAACCTAAAACATGTTTCTCATGGACTGTATGTGGTTGGCTCCTGTGGGTGTTGTTTTGTTTTGTTTTTGGTGTTTAGCCATTGTGTACCTCTCTGCCTTTCAATGTGAGCATCCCATGTAATGCAAATTGGGTGTATACTGTGATTTATTTCAGCTGTTTTACTGTTTGTTCTCTTTATCTGGGAAACTGATGGCTACAAGGAGCCTTGTCGCACAGGTGTTGGCCTGGCTTTATAAGGCTTCCAGAACATTAAAACACGTTTGTATTTTTGCCATCAAAGGCTTCTCTCTGCCTGTGGTCCCGAAGCCCCCGGACTGTGCTTCTGCTTCTGAGCAGGCGGCAGGGGCCGGGATGGTGAGCAGAAACTCATTCATCTTCCTAGTTGCTCCCCAGCCACCTAGATTAGGGTTGCTTCTCCACGCCCGGCTGGGGAGGCAGAAAGGGTGGACATTGAACTTGAGCTCCCAAGCCTGTGATTTGTATTCGCATCTCAAGCGCTCTCCTGGCCAAACTCGTCAGGCTCTCTCCTTGGCATTTCCCAAGCTCACGGAGGGATTTTTGTCCCACAGAGAAGAAAAACCGATATTCAGAAAGCAGTGGGTTCCATTTCTGAATGTGAGTCCTTGTTCTGCCTAGGACAGTTGGCATGAATATCGATGTCTCCTTGGAGCCACTCAGGGAAGGCAGAATTGGTCTGAAGAGTTGTCAGTGGGGACACAGGGCACAACTCCACACTGTCCTTGGCAGCCTGAGGGAGTCTCTAATATCCTAAGGATCTTGACTCAAGTAAAGCTAGAGCCTTGCCAAAATATCAACCCTGGCTAGTATGAACCAGAGGTTGTGATTTATTAAAAGAAAATTTAACCTGGATATTCAGTACAAGAACTAAGAAAGAGATAGCGGCATGGAGCTGGGCAGTGGTGGCACATGCCTTTAATCCCGCACTCAGGAGGCAGAAGCAGAGGCAGAAGCAGGCTGATCTCTGTGAGTTCGAGGCCAGCCTGGTTTACAAGAGCTAGTTCCAGGACAGACTCCAAAGCTATAGTGAAACCCTGTCTCGAAAAAATAAAAATAAGGGGCTGGAGAGACGGCTCAGCGGTTAAGAGCACTGACTGCTCTTCCAGAGGACCCAGGTTCAATTCCCGGCACCCACATGGCAGCTCACAACTGTCCGTAACTCCTGTTCCAGGAGATCTGACACCTTTACACCAATGCACATAAAATAAAATTAAATAAATCATAAAAAATAAAAAAAGAGAGAGAGGCATGCTTAATTGCCCTTCCAGTAGCCATGTATAGGACTTTGGTGACATCAGAAGTTATTGTCTTTAAAGGCTCACTAAGGGATTCAGATGACATTGCAGTGTGGCTCCTGTGCAGCTGGCATGATGGTAGTTGATTGGTAAAACTCTAGATCACAGCGATGTAGGGGGTTAGGATATCTGCACTGAGATACCCAGGACGGGAGTGAGGCCCTACTGTGCTGGTTAGCTCGTCAGCTTGACTCCTGGAATCCCCTGAGAAGGGCAGCTCATCGAGAGGTTGTCTAGCTCAAGCTGGGGCACATCTGTGGAGGGCTGTGTTGGTGTGAGCTGATAGGGGAAGGCCTGTTGTGGGTGGCACCATTCCCTAGGCGGGGGATTCTGGACAGTATAAAGAAAGCTGGCTGAGAGCAAGCAAGGGTCTGTGTGTTTCTTCTGCCTCCGCTCTTGGCCGTGGAAACGATGCAACAGAAATGAATCTAGAACGCTTGTCCAGGGTGATAGGCATTCAGGTCTTAAGCCTGGTTCGTTGCTGTTTTAACATTCCCTGTGTAAAGGAGGTAGTGTCTGTGTTTTGATTACCTTCACGGCAAATCGTGCCCATCGTGCTGGCATTCTTGACTCTGGAGGGAGGGCTCCCTTCCTGTGTGCCCGTGGCTTAGCCTTTTGGTCCTGCCACAGAATCACAAACCCAGGGCCGTACTTGATGCTCCTGCCCCAATAAACTACCACCCAGCCTAGGCGCATCTATTTTAAAGCATTGTTTGTTTGTTATCAGCAACAAACCATGCACCAGTCTCTACGAAAGCGGGAGCTGTAAAGCCGCCTCTCTTGGCTCACTGGGGTCCCTGCCTTCGGAGATTGCTGACTGTGAGCACATTTAGACACGGGACTCTCAGAGGCTGTTGACATTCATCCTTGTTTCTGTCTCACACACCAGAATCAGAGGATTTTGTCTTTTGTTGTTTGCTCTGATCACACCAGTGGGGGTGGTAGTCAGTGTTTTAGCCAGGATTCTCGTGAAAAACAGAGCAGATAGGTTATACGCGTGTGGGTATGTGTGGGTGGGGGAGGGCAGACAGAGACAGTGAGAACCATCTTAAGGAGTTGCAAGTCCAAATTCTGCAGAGCAGGCCAATAGGCTGGCGCCTCAGGAAGAGCTGATAATGCACTCTGAGACCAAAGACCATTTGGAAGCAAAATTGCCTCTTTCTTGGGGGTGTCAGCGTTCTTTTCTCTTGAGACTTCTGGCTCATTGGATGAGACCTATGTAAATTAGGGTAGCCTGCTTTACTGACCTTAAAATTTATCTTCTTTAAAAATATCATCATAGCTACGTCTAGACTAGAATTTGCCTTTGACCATGACCTCTCTAGATAGCTGTCATAGGGGTGACTTGTGGCATTTCATTTGTATTTTAATAAATCAAGCTTACCTGAGGATCAGAAAACAGCCACACTGGCCAGCCTTACAGACCAGGCAGTGGTGACACACACCTTTAATCCCAGCAGCCACGCTAGTTTGCCATAAAAACCAGGCAGCAGTGGTGCGCGCCTTTAATCCCAGAACTAGAGAGGATTATAAAATGGGAGGAGACAGATCTCAGTCTCAGTCTCATTCTGAGATTCCTTGAGGCAGGATCGCCATTTCGGATTGAGGTAGAGGTAAAAACCAGTGGCTGGCTGTTTTGCTTTTCTGACCTTCAAGTTGAAACCCCATTTCTGTCTCTGAGTTTTTTTAGTCGTGCTTCAGTGACTTGTGTTTTAGAGAGCAGCCACCTCCCACAGAGATTGGATCAGTGTTCCTTTTTTTGTGGGGGCATGCTGAGTTGCTTGTTCTGGACTCTAGCTGAGAAGTGACACTCCTAACTTCCCTTCCCCAGAAACAGGAGCTGTGCACACAGCTATGAGAAGTCGTAGCTTCCTTTCCCCGCTTCCTTTCCCCCCTTTTCTTGCTGCACCCCTCCTCCCCAGTCACCCCCTCTTCCCCTTTCTTATCTCATATGTTCTGTTGCTCTGGGCATCCCCTCCTTCACTTTTCGTTTTGTTTGTTTCTTGAGACCAGGGTTTCTCTGTGTAGGCCTGTCCGTCCTTGAACTCACTCAGTAGATCAGACTGGTCTCAAACTCAGAGATCTGCCTGCCCCTGCCTCCTGAGGGATGGGGTTAAAGGCGTGCACCACCACACCCAACTCCCCTTCATTTCTTGTATCCTGTCTCATGGGCCCTCTTCTAGTTTTCTGGCTTCTCATTTAAACACACATATAATCTTTAGAAGCTAGGCTATACAGTGGGAGAGATCATGTGGTGTTTCTGTTCCGAGCCTGGGTCGCCTAACTTAATATCAGGCTTTGCAGTTGCCCACAGTAGCTGTGGTTGCCTGTACAAGGCCTGGATAAGAACAAGCCAGTCAACATTCTAACGCAGAGTGAGAGGGATTCCTAAGCCCCAACCCCTAACGGAAGAGTTATGGACAGTTGGTGGCTTCTAGGGGGACAGTCATTTTGCTTTAAGGGTGTGGCTCCTGCTGTGTTGACCATGCTCCAATAGATGGCCCCATACTCAGGAATTTGTGGGCAGCTCAAGTTAGAGTCAGTGGGTTATTAAAATAAGAAAGGGGGGCAAGAATTTGAGAGTGGAACTTGGGGGGAGGATTGGAGGCACATGTAAAAGAGACATCGTATGAAATCCTTAAAGGACAAGCAAGGCATTTGCAGCTCCATTTTCCTGGAAATTTTACAATTTTGTTTTTCTTTATGATTGAATAAAATTCCGTTGTCTCTACCATGTTTTTATTGTGTTTTACCCTGTAAATGGATGACATCTGGGCTCATTCCATTCCCTGGCTGTTGTGAAAAGAATTGCAATCAACATGGATGTGCAAGTATCTCTTGTAGAATGTGGAGTAGAGCGGTGGGATATAGCAGGTCACCCTCCCACCCACTGTAAATAATGGTCCTTCCCCTGTGTCCTCAGCCAGTGGCGTTTGTTAGCATATTTTAAAGTTTAGTCTATTTTTAATTATGGTGTGTGCACCAGAGTGTAGGTGCCTACTACAGATGCTGGAAGAGTGTGCTGGATCCCCCAGAGTTGGAGTTAGAGGTTGTTGTGAGTTGTTGGACGTGAGTGTTGAGAACTGAACTTGGGTATCCATTGAGTCATCCTGGGGACCCCTCATTTTTGTTTCCCCCTGAGGGTAGCCATTTTGACTGGGATGAGATGGAGTTTCAAAGTAGCTTTAATTTGCATTTTTCTGATGACCAAAGATGCTAAATTCTTTTAAAAATATTTATTGATCATTTGTACTTCTTTTTAGAGCTGTATTCATTTTATTTGTCCATTTATTAGTAGGCAGGATTTCTCTGTGTGTTTAATTTTTATAATTGTGCTAGTTCATTTTTGCTGACTTGATCATCATGCTTGAACATGTATGGGAAGAGGGAGTCTTGGTTGAAGAGTTGACCATCATGCTTGAACATATATGAAAAGAGGGAGTCTTGGTTGAAGAGTTGCCTCCACTGTATTGGTCTGTGGGATGTTTTCTTGACTGTTGACTGATGAAGGCCCAGTCCACTTAGGGGCCATCTCTGGGCATTCTGGGCTATAGAAGAAAATGGTGACTGAGTAAGCCACAGAGAGCAAGCCAGTAAGCAGAATTCCCGTGGTCTTGCTTCAGCTAATGTCTCCAGGTTCCTGCTCTCCATGACTCCTGCCTTGACCTCTACCAGTGGTGGATCAGTATCTGGAAGTGTGAGCTTATTTAAACTCCTTCCTCCCCAAGGTGTGTTAATCATGGTGTGTATCACAGTGATAGAAAGCATCATAAGACAACATATATATATTCTAGATAATATATAAATATACATTCTAGATAATAATGACATGTAGCCATCAAAGATTTTCACCTGTTCTGTAGGTTATCTGTTTATTCTCTTTTTTTGTGCAAAACTATTTTAATTTCTTGTAAAAACCACTTGTTAATTCTTAGAGCTATAGTTTTACGCTGAAGCATTTTATAGTTTTACACTGAGGCATTTTATAATTCTGGTTTTATTTTGTCATCAGTGTGTCCTCCGTCCATTCCACACCCACCTCCCACTCCCCTACCCCTTACCCCTTCTCACATACACACACACACACACACACACACACACACACACACACCGCCCCCAGTCAGAGTTTCTCTTTCTGTTTACCCTGACTGGAACTCAGAGATCCTCCTGCCTCTGCCTCTGAAGTGCTGAGATTGAAGTCGTGCCACCATGCCCGGCTTATAATTCTGGTTTTGAATTAAGGTTTTTGATCCGGTTTGAATTGCTTTGCGTACAGATTGATGGTAAGAACATGATCTCATTCTGCTGCAGGTGGCTATCCAGTTTTGCCAACATCATTTATTGAAAAGTTGCCTAGAAAATTCTCATCATCAGTTTATTGAACTTTATGTGGAACAAATGCTATTTTTCTATTAATTCTCTGGGATTACTCATTGGCTTCAAACATTGTTTCTCATGAGGAATTTTTTGGCTTCTGGTAGTGACATCAGCAGTTTGTTGAGTCCTGGACTATTAGAAACCACTTCTTTCCCAGGGCTGGGGCTGGCAACTCTTTGGTAAATTTAGAAGTAAAAGAGGAAATTCCAGAGTGAAAGACTGAAAAGTCTGGCATGCTAAAACTTAACACCTCGCAGTGGCTGCTCACTTCAGTCTCCAGCCACTCCCACCCCCTCCAAGGAAATAAAAGAAAAGTTAGGTTTCCAACAAGTAAGTAAAATGGAAGAGCGAATGGCTTGACTGGAAACACGTTTGCAGCTGTTCTGCCAAAGCGGAAGTCTAGGGAATGACTTGGTGAAGAAGGGACAAAGCAAAGAAGAAGCAGCCCATGCCTGCTGGACATGAAGGGGGTGTGGGGGGGGGGGAGAAGCCAAAACTGGCTGCTGTACAGGAGTGCACTCAGTCAGAGGCTAAGAGAAATTAAAATGCAAATTAAAGGGCCCTTATTGTGAGCAGAAGTCTAGCCGCTTTTTTTTTTTTTTTTGACAAAGTAGTTTTAATTCCTTGGATAAAGACCAAGTATTGGAATTGTTGGGTCTTATGGTAGACCTGTTTTTAGTTTTTTTGAGGAATCTCCGTACTTTCCCATAGCAACTGTACCAGCTCACCACCATCTCCGGATTCTCCTGTCTCTGATCCTCAGCTGCACTTTTTCTAATAATGGTCATTCCCATCGGGAAGAGGGGATTCCCTCATTCTGGTTCTGGTTCATATTTCCCTGGTGATTAGGGAAGTTATTAGTGTCGCGTCTTTTGAGAAATGCCCGTTTGTCTTTTGTTGAAACGTCCTGTGTCTATTTGAAAATGGGATTCTTTGCTTTTCTGTTGTCACATTGCTTGAGTCCCTTGTGTTCTCTGTATCAGACGCCGTTCCTCTTACTAAACCGTAGGCGTGCCACTGATCAGTGTCTGCCTTGGCCATTGGTCCACGTGAGAGTACCCCTAACCTGGATTCACCTTCTGCTCTGACGTCAGAATCCTTCCTAGGCTGTGTCACAAACGGCCTGAAAATACAGGCCAGAGCTGAGGCTTTCCCGTGGGCGTTCTCTTTCTTAGGAGTACTCTGTGTGCAGGTACGGCAGCGGTGATTGCATGAGCTTTGTGAAGGAGGTCCTCTCCGCATTTGTCCTGATAGATAGCTAAATCTCTGGACACAGTTATTGTGAAGGCAGGTAGGGAGCCAGCTGGGCGGTTAGGATTATGATTCACCTAAACAAAAACAACCACCACAGCAAAGCCCTCTTCCTCTGGGTCCCTTCCTTTGTCCTATTGTTGAGGCGAGCGAGGTGCACAGTGGCAGTTGTGGAGTGGCATCTCTGGGATGGTCCCTTGTGAGCTACTGTTGACACCTAAGGATACAGGCCTCTGTGCTCTGGGCAGTCTGTGGAATCTCTCAGTGCCTGTAGGATGAAGACGTTGGGGCTGATGGACATTTTCAACCCAATCAGTGTGAGGGCAGGAACCTTGGTAGAGATTTGGGAGTAGGGTGTGGAGTAGGCAGGTGTGCCAGATCCTCTTACTGGGCCACAGACAGGTTATTGATGATCTCAGGGGACCCTGGGTGAGTGCTCACCCAGGACCGTGGAAGGCTGAAACTTCTTGTGGCTGTGCCTAGAGAAAAGAGGCTGGCTGAGAACTTAAAAGGCTAGACTGTCCAATAAGATTCTGCTCTTCTGGGTAAGAGGAAGGACAAGACGAGAAGAAAGATGGTCTACAGGTGGTGGGACTCCCTGAGGGAGATGAGTTCTTTGGCTTGCTTTCTAGTTGTACGCTGACCCGTCATAACCAAAAGCTATTTGGGAGGAAGAGGGCGGTAATTTGGCTTTCATCTCCTGTTACAGTCTATCATTGGGGGCAGTCAGGGCAAGAACTCAAGGCAGGAATATGGAAGCAAAAGCCAGAGAGGAATGCTTGCTCCCCATGGCTTGCTCAGCCTACCTTCTTTTCTTTTAGTTTTGAGACAGACGTAACCCTGGCTGTCCTGGAACTCACTCTGTAGTCTAGGCTGGCCTTGAATTCACAGAGGTCCACTTGCGTTCAGGACCACCTGCCCAGGAGTGATACCCTGTCTTGGGGATGTACCCTTCCACATCGGTCATTAATTCAGAAAATGCCCAACAGACTTGCCTACAGGCAGTCTGATGGAGGCGTCTTCTCAATTAAGGTTCCTCTTTCCAGATGACTCCAGCTTGTGTCGAGTTGACAGAAAGTTAACCAGGACCCGAATCAAATAGTTGCTCTGTAGCAAAACCTGTAGTTTTGCTTGCTGCTTCCGGGGAACTGTGAGGATAGCAAGGGAGGTGGGGACTGGGGTGTATTGATCTTGTGTTGGATGGAATCTTTAGGTGTCCTTCAGGAGCCTGTGGGTACACACAGGCTATTAGTGGTGGCAGTAACAGGCAGTTCCTTTCCTTCCGAGAAGCAGAGAGCTGGAGAAGTCATAACTTCCAGCAGCAGTGATGAGCACCCTGGGATAATTTGTCACACTCTCCAGGAGATGCCCTGAGGCACGAATGTACCTCTGCCCTTCTGAGGGAGCTGTTGCACTGTCGTTGTGTCTGAGCGTGAGCGCTCAGGCTGCCCCAGGCTGCTTCCCGAGTCAAGGTTATGGAGATGGTCCGCAGGTGAAAGGGAGCCTTGGGAACCCATGCCAGTGCAGGAGTTGCTCACCGGGTGGCTGGAGCTGTCTGCTTGATGCCTCAAGGCTTGGCTTCTGTTTCTTTCACTGAAGACTACCCAGCAGTCTATTCTGGACCCCGGCAGCTCCCTGTCTGTGGTGTGACCGTCCTCCTAAGCATCAGAGACAACCGTGGAGGAACGGTCCACGTGTTAGAATAAGATGAGTTGGATGTATTTTCTTCTTTTGTCTCTTCCGTGTGCTGTGTTATAAGTAAAGGAATGTCACGATCAGAAGGAAACATTCCATAGTTAGTAGTTCATGCAGTGTCTGTGAATCTCACACTGTGGAGGAAAGACCAGGCCCCAACAGGGAGACTTGTGCCAATGATCCAGGTATCTGTCAAATTGGTCAGCCACTGGAGTTTCGCTAGTGTTTTTTTTTCTGAAATCACTGGGCACAAGGGGAACTGTAGAAACATAGCTTTGGAACCCCACTATGACAGGGTCTGGCATGGCAGGACAAAAGGATACCAGTGGAGGAACCAAAGAAGACCCTGGACTGTTTGTTACAAGAGGATTAACTCTATCCTATAGAATATACCCCCCCCCCAAGTCCCATGTCATGTACCCCCATCCTTCCCCTGGCCTCCCACTCCTGCCTTTTTGGTTTTTCGAGACAGGGTTTCTTTTTGTAGCCTTGACTGTTCTGGAGCTTTGTAGACCAGGGTGGCCTTGAACTCGCAGAGATCTGCCTACCTCTGCCTCCCAAGTGCTGGGATTAAAGGCGTGCGCCACCACAGCCTGGCCTTTTCTCTTTTTTTTTTTTTACAAAAAAGTAAACAGTACTTTTTTGTCTATAAAGTAGACGGAGGCAGGGCTCGGGAGATGGCTCCGTGGGTAAAAGTGCTCGCTCTGTGAGCCTGATAAGTTCCCCGGGACCCTGTCAAAAGCCAGAAGTGGGGCAGGGCTAGGTGGAGCTGGCCATGTGAGTGAGCGAGTCATTCCTCCTTGCAGGTGGGAGGCCAGGTAGCCATGGAGGCTGGAGACTCAGTTGGACACCCACAAGCCAACCAATGCCTTGTTAGCAATGCAGAGACAGAAACCAGAGAGATGGCTTCAACAAAGGGGACTGAGAACTCACTCTGGAAAGTTGTTTTCTGATTTCCACATCCCCCTTCCTCCCCCCCCTCGTTGTTTTCTGATTTCCACATTCCTCCCTCTCTTTCTGTCTTTCTTTTTCTGATTTCCACATTCCTCCCTCTCTTTCTGTCTGTCTGTGTCTCTTTCTTTTTCTGATTTCCACATTCCTCCCTCCCTCCCTCCCCCTCTTTCTCTCTCTCTCTCTCTCACACACACACACACACAAAAAAAAAAATGAATGAATGAATGAAATAGACAAGTAGATTTGTATTTGTTGCTGTGGTGAGCATGCCGGAATCCCATGGGACATGGATTGGACAGCATGCCTGTGGCAGAGAAAGCTATTGAAGATGCAGGCTGGAGAGGGAAGCGATCAGAACGATGCTTTCCACAGTTAACGTAAAAGCGAGAATGGCCATCTGGAGTGACCCAGGCTGCATGGGGCAGGAGTATCAGGTAGCAAAGAGACCACTGGGTCATGGGAGGGGCTGGAAGGGATGCCAGCTGAGGATGAGGGTCAGTTTGTGTGGTGTGTAGACGGGTGCCCTAGAAGACTGAATTGCTGTGCACCCTCTGTCTCAGATTTCATTGACTTGTTTGTTGAAACTGTTCTTTTGAGCTTGTTTTGAGTTGCTGCTTTTGATATGTGGAACTTTTGTGTACTAAAAGGGTATTTCTCCTCTCACAGAGCTGGGCTAGGGTATGTTGTTTTGTTGCTTTGTTTGGCTTTTTTTTTTTTTTTTTTTTTTTTTTTTTTTTTTTTTTTTTTTTTTTTTTTTTTTTGGTTTTTTGAGACAGGGTTTCTCTGTAGCTTTGGAGCCTGTCCTGGAACTAGCTCTTGTAGACCAGGCTGGTCTCAAACTCACAGAGATCCGCCTGCCTCTACCTCCTGAGTGCTGGGATTAAAGGCGTGTGTCACCACCGCCCGGCTGTTGTTTGGCTTTTTAAAGGTGTGTTTGTTTTTGTTTTATGTATATGAACATTGCCTGCGAGTGTGCATACGTGCGTGCGTGCATTTGTGTGTGTGTGTGTGCCTGCTGAGGCCAGAGGAGGGCATCAGATCCTCCGAGTCTGAAGTTGTAGTCATCGTGAGTTCTTGTGTGGGTGCTGGGAACTGAACCTGGGTCCTCTGCAAGGGCAGCAAGTGCTCTGAGCCACAGAGCCATTTTTCCAATTCCTTTCTTTGCTTGCTTGTTTGCTTTTCGTTTATTGTTTTGAGACTTCTTATAGCACTGGCTGGCCTGGAACTAGAGATCTGCCTGCCACTGCCTCCTGAGTGCTGGGATAAAGAAGTGCACCTCCCCACTTGCATGGATAGTTTTTAGGTAGAAGCATCTTGCCCACTTTATCATAGCATAGAAGTTACCTCTGTGATAAAAGTGGCAGCCAGTGGCCCTTGCTTAATTGATTTAGTTTGGGGTTTAGCCATTTTAGCACATGGGAGGGAACGGAGCAGTTCGGAAAGACTTACCGCACAGGATGCCTGTGAGCAGGGTGTAGAGAAACATTGGAATTTCTGCTCTTTGGAGGGCTGTCCTTTGCATGTAGAAGAGGAAGAAAAATCAGCTGATACCTTGTTTGTGTTAGCAGAAACGTCAGCGTTTCTCTTTGCTCGTGTGCTTGCTCGTTAGGCAAGCAAACTACTTAATTTGTTTCGTAAACTATCTTACGAAGTACTAGGTTACATCATAGCATACAAACTTAATTTGTTTTTGTTGATCTCCCACCCCGTTTCTCTCCCCCCATCTCTCCGCCTGACTTCCCCTGTAGTTTTCTCTCTGATTCCATATCTGCTGTGTCCTGTTGGCCTCCCTACTTCCTCATTAGTACCTCTTTCCCCTTCCTGTGGTCTCTGTCTAGTCTCATAGCCTGTCCCCGTACTCAGACCCACATACATGCATAGATAGCCTTTTTATTTATTTCTTCATTTATATATTTAAAGTTATGAGTGCTTCATTTGCATGAACGACTTTAAGTCAGAAGAAGGCACCATATCTCATTACAGATGGTATTGAGCCACCATGTGGTTGCTGGGAATTGAACTCACGACCTCTGGAGGAGCAGCTAGTTCTCTTAACCGCTGAGCCATCTCTCCATCCCAGATAGCCTTTTTAAAAGATGTATTTTCATTTTAATGTGTATGAGTGTTTTGCCTGCATATATGCAAGTATATCACATACGTACAGTGCCCTCAAATGCCAGAAGACCTGACATGGTCTTCAATGCTTGTCTAGTCACCCTTAAAAAATGATGTCTTTGGTTTTCTCCTGGGGTTGCTGTCCGGCTGAGGATATACCTCGGCTCACTGTTTCCTCTAGTCTCCTAGCGCTGTCCCGGGAAACAGGTTGAACCTCAGTCTTGCTGTTCTGATTTTCACTCTTTCTGTGCAGTTTCAGCCCAGGAGTTTTTGTCTTTCAATTTTTGAGACTTGTCTTGCTGATTCACATGGGCTGGCTTTGGAATGACCCCATAGCCCAGACAGGGCTTGAACTCTTCCTTCTACTGCTGCAGTCTCCTCCGTAGCCTGGACTACAGGTCTGTGCCACGAGGCTGAACCTCAGTAGTCCTTTTGTGAGCCTGGAGTTGTTGAAGGACAGCTTGTCTAAACACAAGAGCGTCTGTGTTCTCAGCTGTCTGCCTCAGGTTGCCCAGATACAGGGAAAATGATCAAGTCATAATCATTTGGTAAAAAACATGAGTTTAATTATTCAGTCTTCTTTGTTTCAAAATGTGGTTAACTGGTAAGTTTTGCATAAGTCGCTTCATTATTTCCTTGGGTACTGACATGATAGACCCCCCCCCCGATGGTTGGCTGAGCTGGTGAGTTTGAGAGCCGGTGTGTTGGATGCTGTTGAGCATGGCATGCAGCAATGGGGCTGAACGGAACTGTCTGAGGTTGCATTTCGTAGGTTAGAGACATCTTGTTTAGGGCCTGGCTTGTGTTTACCCTCCAGGCCTGCCTCTCACAACCCTTCAGCATCTACGGGAGGGGCCAGGGTGGAGGAGAGCACCAGGACTGGGCCAGTTTGGGCTGCTAACTCTGACCCCTTAAGTCCAGTTGCTCAGCCCTAAACAGACACACATTATCTAGCTTGGTTCTGTGTGTGTGTGTGTGTGTGTGTGTGTGTGTGTGTGTGTGTGTGTGTGTGTGTGTGTCTGTGTGTGTGTGTGTGTGTGTGTGTGTGTGTGTGTGTCTGTGTGTGTGTGTGTGTGTCTGTGTCTGTGTCTGTGTCTGTGTGTGTCTGTGCCTGTGACTATGCCACTCTATGCCCAGGGCTCTCCTTTGAGCTGGGGACCTCTGAGAGCATAATTCTGCTTCTCTTATCAGTATGCTGACCCCACCATGGGTTACAAAACGACCTTAAATATGGAATTGGACCTGATGTTTTCAAAGTCATCACTTCTTTTATGTTACAAACGTGTTCTAAATCTTTTCAAGAGATTTTCGGAGTTCATCACCCGGGAGATACCTGCTCTGCCAGGCTAGACGGTAATTTCCATAGAGCAAGCTGTTACCATTCAGTGAGAGATCCAGTGTCATTTGAG
>PVIU01019927.1:0-35188 GCA_004026605.1 Ondatra zibethicus
AAGAAGAAGAAAAAGAAGAAGAAAAAGAAGAAGAAGAAGAAGAAGAAGAAGAAGAAGAAGAAGAAGAAGAAGAAGAAGAAGAAGAAGAAGAAGAAGAAGAAGAAGAAGAAGAAGAAGAAGAAGAAGAAGAAGAAGAAGAAGAAGAAGAAGAAGAAGAAGAAGAAGAAGAAGAAGAAGAAGAAGAAGAAGAAGAAGAAGAAGAAGAGTAACACAGCCCTCAAAAGACATCATGGATGAATGCTCCAGTGCCAGGAGCCCTTGTCGGGGAAGAGATCATTTCTTCAAACAGGAACTTGGAAAGCCTGGAGGGGTCAGACACAGGTTTAATAAAAATCCTTATACAAGAACCAGAGTCCTGGAAGCATTGACTAATGTCTCCTTTTAATTGCTGTGGGTGTAGTTAAGTGTTTTGTTTGCTTGTGCATTGAGACAGGGTCTTACTCTATAATTCTGGCTGTTCTAGAACGATGATGCAGTCCAGGCTGGCCTCACACTTATGTGAACCTCCTTTCTCTGTCTCTAGAGTTTGAGGATTATAGGCACAGGCCACCACTCCCAGATAACGCAATACTGAGTGAAGCCCAAACTGACCTAAGGACCTTCCAGAACCTTCCACCCCCTCAACAGGACCAACTTTCTAGTATGTACACCGATGTTAGCATGTGGGTGCAGCAGGGTTCAAAAGTCTGAAGCATAGCTTGGTCCACAGAGTTACGCTGTAAGTACCAATGGGATGCTTGATGTCCAGGTGAGGTTTCATGTAGTCAGGATTTCTTTGGACCATCCAAATAATGATATAGAGGCTTTTTATTAATTATGAAAGATCAGCTTTAGCTTAGGCTTGTTCCCAATTAGCTGTTATAACTTAAATTAACCTGTTTCTACTAATCTATGTTCATTCTGCCATGTGACTCATTACCTCTCTTCCGTACTGTCCGCCTGACTTCCTCTGCATCTCACTGGTGAATTTCTACCTCTCTGATTCTTCACAGAGTTCCTTTCTCTGCCTGGAAGTCCCACCTACCCTCTCCTGCCTAGCTGTTGGTCATTCAGCTCTTTATTAAACCAATCATATTTGTGCCTTGGCAGAGACACACCTTCGCAGCGTACAAAAAGATTATCCCACAACAGTTTCAAGACTGGAGTTTTTCGAGCTATTTTTTTATTTTTAATAAATTTTATTTTTTGACACGGGTTGTAAACCAAGCCTTTAACAACTGAAACGTCTCTCCAGCCCAAGATTTTATTTTTCAAAGCCCCTTGTATTTATTTGTTTGTTTATATTAAGACAGGGTCTCTCTATGTAACCATGGCTGTTCTTCAGCTCACTGTGCAGATCAGGCTGACCTCAAAGATCTGCCTGCCTCTGCCTCCCAGGGGCTGGGATTGGAGGTGTGTGTCACGATGCCCAGCACAAGGCCACTTTTAGACTTACAGAAACATTGAGAGGACAGTATGTTTTCTTCCACCATCTCTGGTCATTACAGTTATTAGCATCCTGTATAGTTATTGTTCACTTATTACAATTAACCAATATTGATACTAATATCCAACCTTGATTGAGTATCCCTTACCTTCCTCTACCCCAAGACTACATCTGGGATGACACTTAGGTTTAGTTTTAATGTCTCCTCTGGCTCCTCTTGGCTTGGACCAAGTTTCAATCCACTTTGTGCAGAAAAGCCCAAGGGCCGAAGCAAGGGTTCTTAGAAGCCACAGCTCCATGTATTCCAGGTCTTGCACAAACAGCCTGATGTTCTGATCGCTCATAACGGGCGTTTCAAGGTGGTGAGCAGCTCCCGTCCACGTGGCTGGAAGAGCCACTGCTTCTCCTGCCAGATGACTAATCGAGTACACATGCACATTTTTCCAGGTGGCGCATATTTCATGGGATTGCTTCAATTACGGCAGTACACGCAATAATTGTCCAATTACCAGGCTTACGTTCGCATTCCAGGCACTACTCTGTTTCCCCAACTATGTTCCCGGCTTTGAAAAATGTGGCTTTAATCACTCTGGAAATGTAACGTGACTGATCTTTTCCCACTATTGGTTCCCCTTCTATTGACTGTTTGTTTCCTAGGTGCTCATGAGCTTGCTGGCCATCTTCCACTTTAAGAATGGAAGAAAAGCTTTCCTGTTGCACCATACTTACCTTCTCCGGTCACCATGGCTGCTTCTCTTGTCTCTGTGAGGAAATCCCTGAAGAACTGGTTTTGGCGCTCACTGTCAGAGGGTCTCAGTTGATTAGGTGGAGTGGAGTGCAGCTCTGGAAAAGGTCATTCCACATCAACACTTGTTCAAGTGGGACAGACCGGGAAGCAGGCAAAGCCAGCCCAGAGCTCTCTAATGCCCAGTTAGCCAGGCCCCGCTTCCCAAAGGCTCTACCAGCTTCTAGCTGGGAACCGTGCAGTCAAACCGTGTTCCTGGAAGGGACACTTTGGATTCAGACCTTAACACCATCAACTCCCTAGTTTCTTTGGAGGATTTGAGCCACACGATCTATGATCTATTCGTACTATTCCCCTTTCTTGTCCACCCTTCTATTCTTTTATCTAGTAGACTCAGACCTCTTCCTCAGTACATGAAATTGATCTGGTAAACAGTAAGTCTCAAATGTCACAGTCTTCTCTGGCTCCTCTCCTGTGACCTTGGAAGAACTGCCTCTGTGTGTGGTTACTTTCCCCTTTAAAGGTCTCTTGGTTTTTATGACTTAAAGTGACCTGGTTTTCATCTCTAAGCATTCCTTTATCTCTTTAGCACCCCCTCCCTTCCCATAAATGCTCTGGTTTCCCAGAATCTGCCTTACCTCCTGGACTTTCTCTGTGTCATCTTTATCCACACATGAGTCCTTATTGCATTATTTCTTCTCTATCAATAACTCTGGTCTTCCTCCCGAGTTCCTGCCTCCAATTTTCAAATGTCCCTAGACGTTTTTAATTGAATCGCTCTCCAAAGTGTGTGCTCTGTTCCCCGCCCCCTCAGCTCCCCTCCAGCTTGGAGGCCTGTTTCTGCTTTTCCCAGGAGCCCGCGCTTACAACTTTTCTTTCTGTAACCCTGTCTTTTGTCTCCTACAATCAATCAGCCATTAGAACGTGGACCTTGTCAATCCCTCTGTCTTTCCCTCCGCTATTGCCGCTCATTTACTCAGTGTTTACTATATGCCAAATGATAGCCTACTGCTTCTCTCTTTCTTCTTCTTTTTGTTGCTGTCTTATTTCGGCTGCATCCCTTGCGCATTAACTAAGTGGTCATATTCAAAGTGTTTCCTGAACAGTCTGTCCACATCCTGCCTTCCATGCTTGCTTAGGGACATTTAATGACTGCATATGTCCTGTTGCAAGATGCACTTCTCAGCAGAGGACTCTAGAGTCTGGAGTTCCAGGGGACGCTTTAAAAGCACAAAAGCGCATGACTGAGATGGGAAGAAATGATTTCTGTTTATCTTGTGAGCGAGTGCAGCTTTCCAGTCAAGGGTCTTTTTAAGATTTCTTGATTGTATGTGTACGATTGTTTTGCCTGCATGTATGTATGTGTGCCACCTGCTTGTCTGGTGTCTGTGGAGATCAGAGGAAGTTATAGATGGGTGTGAGTCACTTTGTGGGTGTTGGGAATTGAAACCAGGTTCTCTACAAAAACATTCCATGCCCTTAACACTGAATCATCTCTGCAGGTCTCCACCTCATTTTTTTTGAAAGTCAGGGTGTCACTGTGTATCCTTGCATGGCCTCAGACTCACAACCCAACTCATAATTCTTAAAAGACAAAGCTAAACAGCAAACATTTTGAAGACCTACTATGTTAGTCTTAGCCTGACATTTAATGTCTGCTTCAATTAAATCCTAACTAAATTTTCTAAATGAGAACTAATAAGCTGCAAGCTAACTATAGACACCCTTCTGCTGAACCAAATTAGACCCCTTACCAGTCAAAATCCAGAATGATCCAGTTAGGGTTTGGCTCGCATCGCCTTTTGCTAAGGGATGCAACTAACCTTCCCACGCTGAGTTGAACTCTCTCTCAACTCCAAGGGGCTCTCATCACCTCCTTGAGGCTTCCAGGAATGCTTTCCTTTCCTGGATTGTCTGTGAACTCCATTTCATGACCCTCTGAGCACTCTTTGCAGACCTGCCAGGTTTATTACTGATATTCATGCGTTTGTATTTGTTGACTGCTTGCAGCACAGGTAGTGTCCTAAGCATCTTCCCATCACTCAAAGCCGCTAACACAGGGCTTTCTTTGGAGGAAGCACTGGTAGACATCTTCTCCATGAGTAACTGTCCTCTTTTCTGTGCCCTTGTCCTGAAAGAGTCAGTATGAATTCCGGTGGAAGAGGAGGAAACATACAGTGTATGCTTATGTAAAGTAGATAAAGAAAAAAAAAGAATGAGAGGAATCACAGAAGGAAACAGTGGGTATGAAAAACAAAACAATAACCTTCCTTATTCAGCACTGCCCAAGAAGGTAGAAGAAGAAATGACCCTTCCATTAGTCTTCAGTTCTCTTTACTGCACTGACCTAGGAGATATCAACCCATTAAGGTTTCAGGTATCCTGGGAGATAAGGGCTGCTGTGCTGGATAAGGGTCCTAAACAGAGCAGCATAGTCCTGAACAGCACAGTGTTGCATGGGAGGGGACCAGGGATGAGAAACAAAGAACCCGAAAGCAACACCTGGGACCAGGAGGCCTTGCAGAGCCTGATGGCTTAGGCCAAACAAATTTGCTAACAAGCACGACATCATTTATACTATTTTCAGGGCAGAAATGGCTGATGTCAGCAGAGAGCTAAATCAGACAATGTTGGCAAAGAGAACACATAACCCTTGGCACACAGCTGCCGTAGGACAGATAACCACAGCCCAGGGAGAAGAGTTGGGTCCCCAGATGCCACAACCGTGACCCCTTGGAGGCACGAGCTCCAGACCTAGTCCTATTCTGCCAAGTTCACTCCTAGACAAGGACAGAGAAGTAAAGTTCCCCTTTATCAACGCCTGGCTTCCCACACTGTGCTCAGCATGAAGGAAAGTTGTAGCTGAGATGGTGAAGATGGGCATGTGGCAGCCAAGCAAAGCACATGCTGCCAGGTGCTGACCAGAGGGTTCTGATTCCTGGCTTATTTCTCATCTCTTCTTTTATGACTCTCTCGAGAGTTAAGATCTTTTCTGTGTGTAGGGAAAACATCTTGATTTCTGTCTATCATTGGGGCTGTATTAACTCCCTTTAAAGTCTCCCCTATCTATGCAATAACACACTCCGTAGGCATTCTTTGAGCCCTTATGAGTACCTATTGTGCAGCATCCATTTTAACACAGAAGATCCACAGACCACACCAAGAAGCCACTTGAAGCCCACTCAGTGTCCCGAAGCATGGCCATTCCCATCCATAGTGCCCAGGGCATGCAAGTGTCTCCTTCATCAGACGTTTCGCTTGTCTGTTTTGCTCATGAAAGATTCACTGATGCATCCATGTTATAGCTGTGTAAGGTTGGATACATCCTTTGCTTTTTCCACGCAGAATGTATAACCGATGACAAACTATAGCTAAGAAAATAGATATTTTTCTGGCATTGGTTCTGCATGGAAGCAGGTGACCATTGCTTTTATGCGGCTCCTTTGCTCTTGGTTGATTTTGAGTAATAGCTTCACTTCTGCAGAGAGAGGATCTTAATTGAAGCCTATTCAGAGATTTGGTTCAACAAACTGGACTATAGGTTTCAGAAAATCTCTTTTGAACCTTCCTATAATAGCTTTTCTCGTTGGTTATTCCTGGAACACTTCACGCTCCACAGCCACGTGTTCAGCAGCTCTGCAGTGCTCCGCCCGTTTGCCCATTAACCTGCCTTTTCAACTTGGGATATAAACAGAGGAAAATTGTTTTAGATTTTCCTGATTAATTGCTTGAAATCCCAATTTCCCTATTACCAGGAAGTCCTGATATCTCTTTAGCGCTTCCTTTTCCTTTTCCCATCTTGTTCCCCGAAGTATTGCTCTTATACCTCAGCAACACGAAGAGAAAGAACAGGGGGCACTGTCATCCGTATGACATCACTTAGGGAAACTGCTCCCCATCGCATCCGTGGCCCCTTTTGTTGCAGTCCACTCCGCTGCTGTAAAAAGTCACATCGGGCAGCGAATAAAGTGTCTACAGCTCTAGACGCCAGAGGTTTAGAGACAGAGGCGCTAGTAGACCTGGCATCTCGTAAGGGCAGAGTTCTCATGGGCTGATGGCGGTTAGCATGTCCTCATATATCAATGTGGAAGGAACAAGAAGTGTTCTCTGGGTCTCTTACTTATCAGGCTAGAAATCCCATCTACAGGGGTCAAGCAAACCTGTGCTCCTTTCCCATGCTCTACCGTCTAGAGCAGTTCCTGGCCTGGGCCATGTGCTTTGTGTAGCTAGCGCCTCTCCCCGGCCACGGGAGAACTGGGATGCTATTCTGAACCCTGTGGTTCTCTTTGTTTTTAGAGATTTTTATCTCAGGAATTGTATTAGTTACTTTTGGCTGCTGTGGTCAAAGATTATGACCAGAAGCAACTTACAGAAGGAAGAGTTCATTTTCGTGTATGGCTCCAGAGGGAGAATCCATAATGGTGAGGGAAGCAGCAAGTTGGAGCAGGAATCTAAGAGATCCCACTCCCATCCAAATGCAGGGAGCAAAGAGAGCAAAGTAGAGGTGGGACAGGCTATGAAAACCCTCAAAACCTGTCCCAGTGTACTTCCAGCAGGGCTGTACCGCCTTAAGGTTCCATGGTCTTCCAAACAGCACCACCTACAGGAGACCAAGTGTTAATTACCTGTACCTATGGGAGACATTGCTCATTAAAGCCACTGAAGAGTTCTTTCCATTTTTAACAAACTACAGGTTTATTTCAAGTCTGACGGTGTAGGATTGGATTTTCTTTACTTCTGGAAGATTCCTAGGCTGCTATAACAAGCCCCACAAACTCAGTAGCTTAAGATAGTGAATATTCTCTCTACTATTGAGAGCCCAGAAGTCCCAATGCATGGTGTTGCAGGGCTAGAACTCTGTAGGGAAGTTCTCACTGTTTCTGGGTGATTCTCTGGAAAACCTTGATATCCCCTGCCTTGTAGCACCTCCGCTGTGACCTCCACCATCTCATGATATCCTACCACTTCCAATTGTGTTTCCACATCTCGTCCTACCTTTTATTTCTTGTTTAGCTTTTATTTATAACCACAAATGTGACTCTACAAGGCATCTAGACTTGGAGCAGAATGGGGAAAACATGGATCTCAAAGAGCTACAGCAAGAGCATAAAGATCACAGGTTATTGTGACCAGGTAAGAGGAGGCACTCCTAGGTTACTGAAGGAATGGCTAGTCTGGCAGTTGAAATAAATGCATACAAGTTAAAAGCACCAAAGCTGTCAACATTTGGCAATGGGAGTCTTCTTGCTTGTCTTGCTGTTCCTGTCCCCAGAGCACCCCACAGCTTCTACCATTAACAACAACCTGTGGGGTCCCAATACACTCTTTGGGGTTCAGAATTGTACTCTACAGCAAGTGAAGAGGACTCTTTTCTCTGCTAACTGAGGGTGAAGAAAAAACTCTCTCACATGTGATTTTCCGAATCAGTTTTTTATTCTTTTGCTTCTGTTCTAATTCTCCCATCCTACTTCTAATTCCTCCTAGCTTCCTCTCCCGGATTCTTCTCTCTTAGCCTAAAACCTCTCTTTCTCCCAGGAGCCTTGAAGCAATAAAGAAATTACAAGAGTTACCTCTTATTGGTTGAAAACACATTCCTAGGGTAAGTGAAAAGGAGTTGAGCTATTGCCATGGCAACACAAGAGTTTCAAGGTTTCAGGAGTAAAACTGTAACTAGACAGGGGGTGGGCACAGTGTCCAATGACAAACTTTGAGACATGGGTCTATTGTCCGCAGACTGGCAAGCAAAGAACTGGCATGCTTTTCTTGGGGTGCTTTCTGTAGTAACCTTGGCCAGACATCTGTGGCTCTGATCTTGTGCATAGCTGTAAAGTTCCAAACTTATGATCTATTTACAAAAAGCCTTTAGTCTAGTTTTAACTTGTTTTGAGGTGAAAGTGAGTATACAGTTAGTTTGAGCTAAAAGGAACAAAGCAGGCTTTTAAGTGTCTATAGTCCTCATGGGATAAATAGACCTAGTTATGAAGCATGTCCTAGTATATATTCTATATATCAAAATCATATATCTAAACGAGAAGCCATCTTCCTGATCATTCCTGAGTTTACAGATGAATAGAGACAGAAATCCTTGATTGGCTTGCTCACAGTCACTCAGATAAGCTAGGGCAGAAGTTCTCAAACTAATAAAGTTCTTTCTGTTGAATTGTTCTGTCCCTCGGCAAGGAGGACCTGGGCAGGGAGTCATCAGCAGCAGTGGCAGAACTTTGAGTCACCAGGGCAACGCTCTCCCTCCAGCGTCCAAGGCATGGGTGTGAAGCAGCTCTGAGGACCCCTGAGCACAATGGCACACCTTTGTGCTTGTGTCATACTGACAAGGGACCAAAGTCCAGTCTGCATATCTCAGAGCCCTGGCTGTAGAGAGCACTTGTAGGTTGTTGAAACTCCCCAAGAGTGATTGAAAAAAGATTGTGGGCCAGGGTCTGGATTTGCCTGGGAAAGTAAGATGTTCCAGAGGTAGAAGGGGAGGGAGAGTTAGGGGAACAGGCAGGGGTAGGAGTACCCACCTGTGAGCAGTGACATGATTAAGCACGTCCTGTGTTCCAGGCACTAGGCTAAGTGCCCAAGATGCTTCCTATGTTAACCCTCATGTGACCATTCTAGGAAATCCAGGCATTGCCTTCATCGTCCAGATGGTCAGATGGAGGTATAGAGAAGAAAGATAAGTTCATGGGGCAATTAGTAAAAAAGCTGAGCTGGGTGTGGTGGTGCCTACCTGTACTAGCCCCTCAGAGGCTGAAGCATGAGGGTCATATGTTCAAGACCAGACTGAGCCACATAGTGAGACCCTGTCTCATGAACAAGCAAACAAACACATGGCAAAGTCAGGATTTAAACTTGGCCTGTCTAGAATCTAAACTTGTAACTACTATGCTTTTCTTCCTCCTGAAAAGACACTTGACCTGGGAGGGAGAGATGACTCAGAGGTTAAGAGCACTGACTGTTCTTCTAGAGGTCCTGAGTTCAATTCCCAGCTACTGCATGGTGGCTCACAACCACATCTATAATAAGATATTGTGCCCTTACCTGGTATTCAGGCAGAACACTGTATACATGGTAAATAAATAAATCTCAAAAAAAAGGGCACTTGACTAAGATGAGGTGAAGCTACAGCAATGGCTGGTCTCAAAGTTCTGGCTGAGCCACCTGTAAGTGGAGGCTGCTTGTTCGTTTCCCGGCTGCCAAGACCCAAAATAATCACACAGAAACTATAATATTACAACACTGCTTGGCCTCTTATCTCATACTTCTTATTGGCTAGCTTTTATATCTTAAATTATCCCTTGTCTATTATTATATATTTTACCATGAGGTTCATGGTTTACTGGTATCGGTGCATGGACATCTTTCTCCTCTGGTGGCTACATGGCGTCTGTTTGGCTCCACCTACTCTCTCCTCCTCTATCTGCTTAGACTCCCCACCTTGACCTATTCTGCACTGCAATAGGCCCAAAGCAGCTTCTTTGTTAGCCCATGGTATTCACAGCATACAGAGGGGAATCCCACATCATCCACCTAAAGACAGAAGAGCTGGAGTCACGGCACATGCTGCCCTGTAAAGGACTCTGCTCCTAGCGCCCACACCAGGCTCAGTCCAGGGGTCAGATACACTCACTATGAATATGCCCCAACACATAATGCATACACACATAATTTAAATATGAATCTTAAAAATGAATAAAGAAGGAAAAGACCAAAAAGAGACAGTGTGGATTCACCTCAAGCCACTGCTGATAGGCACATCTATTTTGAGGCACATTGTTGAACCTCACTTTTATTTTTAAAGATGCTGTGATGAAACTCAGAATCAAGGTCCCAGTTGCAATAGAGAGGCTACCCCAGAGTTGGTGTAGGAGGTCCTTCTGTTTATGTGTTTCTTTCAATGGTTAATCAGTAAAGAAACTGCTTGTTCTGATAGGGCAGAACTTAGGTAGGCAGAGGAGACAGAACTGAATTCTGGGAGGAAGAAAGCAGAGGGAGAGAGCCACCATGGAGCTGCCAGGTCAGACACGCTGAATCTTTCCTGGTAAGCCACGACCTCGTGATGATATACAGATTATTAGAAATGGGTTAAATCAAGATGTAAGAATTAGTCAATAAGAAGTTAGAGCTAATGGGCCAGTTAGTGTTTAAATGAATGCAGTTTCTGTGTGATTATTTCAAGTGTAAGTTAGCCGGGGGGTTGGGACAAACAAAAGACCCGCTCTCCTTGTAACAATTGGCGCTTCAACGTGGTCAACTAACTCCACATAAAACCTGAGAGGGCTTGAACAGGAATTCTAGACACAAATATAGAGTTTAGCACAGCTGGTGGTATGCCATAGCTCCTTTAAGAGAGAATTTCCTGACTCAGCATCCACAGCAGGGAAAAAGTGGCAGTTTTAAAATGCTGATTTTCTGGTCTATGCTGCTAGCACAACCTCTGTCTCTTGCGGGAGACGGAGCATTTAGATGGGGTTTATGAGTAAAGTGCTACGGTTTGTTTCATGGCAGCTGGACTCACTATGTGCCTGGAAGGGGGCATTGCACGTGGCTCAGAGGCACAAGTGACTCAGAGGTACAAGCAGCTCCGTCATGCTAGTGGTGCGGTGCACACGGCTCAGAGGCATGAGTGGCTCCGCCATGCTGGACTGGGCGGGGCAAGCAGGCAGTACCTGTATTTGACCTAGGATTGTCTCAGATTCTTAAATGCTCAGCATTTTAAAAGCACAAAGCGAAAGTGTTCCTGGACAGTAAAGAATGACAGATTCACAATAGGACAGATTCAGACATAAAAGACCTCTAAATGGGTCACACTGTTGAATAAATGTATGTAGGCTTGGGAGAGAAAAGATAAAGAGTGTAGAGAGTCATAAAATAAAGTTAATGCTTTTTAAAAAGGGTAAAGTCTTTAAAGACACAGAGTACAGATAGTCATAAATTTAAAAAAAAAAAGAAAAAGAACCATGTAAAATGGAAAATTCACAGAGAGCCTGGATTCTGTATATTATTGTGTTTTCTTTGAATTTTTTGACTGTAAAGGAGCTAAGTACAAAGAGACATTTCATTGTATGGGCTAAGCTAAATCAACATGGATATTATAAATGTATTATGACTTCAAATTTTGGGTCTAAGGATATCATGCTTTGGAAAAGAGGTTCTTCTTTTGTTTTCACAGAGGATGAGACCTGTGGATTCCTTCTAGACCAATATGGTATGATAGACCACACCCTCCTGAAAGGTCACCGGAAACATCCTCAAAAAATTACTTCACTCAACTGCCAATTGAGATGAACCTAGCACACAGGATATACCATAAAAGACCTGATTAAGAGAACCCCTATACAGCACGAAGCAGTTTGGAGAGAAAACACTGCACCCATATTCCCAAATATTGTTTATGAATGTTCTTTTACATTTAAGGGGGGATATGATATAGATATGAATAATTTGCATTGGTGTGGATTTTGTTTTATTGATATAAATTTAAGGTCAATCTTTTTATTTGTATATTTCTGCTCTTGATTAAGGTATTGTGATTGTATATTTCATTGAAAAATGTAATGTATAATTAGGAAATACAGGTTGTTAATGGATAAACATCGATAATAGTCAAGCTTGTAGTCATGTTAGTTAGATTTTCTAGATATACAGAGATATATTTCAGTTAGGTATGTATTCTTCATATCTTTCAAAGACTACAGAATATGGCATTTAAAATGTTTTAATAACTTAGGACTTTTCATGACAATGAGATGCATCTGCTCCTGGCAGCACCAGCTACTTCAAGAGGAAGATGGGCATCGAAGAGGCTCCTTATGGAGTTTGCTAGCCATTTGGGCAAGAAACTGCTCTTGCCTGGACTGCTTCAATGGACATGCAGTACCCACAGAGAGATGACTGCTGAACTTGCCTAAAGGTGAGATGATCCTTCGGTGTTCCTGCTTCATGAAAGAGTCTGTGAGACATTCTTCAGGACACAGAAGAAAGTGACTGAACTGCCTTTGAAATTTCCAGCTTCACGGAAAAGTCTGCTGGATACTATGGGCCTGTAGGCTGAAGATAGATGCCCCAACAGCACAGAAGAACTTTGGGTGACTGTCCAGGCAGTGAGATGTCTCTGTTAATTCTAGAGCTTTAGACGTTGTTTATAATGGACTTCCTGTTTACGTAAGTAACATTATATCCTTCTGGAGTCTTTGATGGAGTTGAAGAATAGATAGTTATAGTTTTCCTTTGTTATGATAAAAGATAAAGTAGATATAAATATTGTAACTGTAGTTCTTACTTGATAACTGTTTTGTTATATGTAATTTTACTATGTTAAAGTTAAAGCCTTTCTTTCCTTTTTAAACAGAAAAGAGGAAATGGTGTAGGAGGTCCTTCTGTTTATGTGTTGCTTTCATTGGTTAATCAGTAAAGAAACTGCTTGTTCTGATAGGGAAGAACTTAGGTAGGCAGAGGAGACAGAACTGAATTCTGGGAGGAAGAAAGCAGAGGGAGAGAGCCGCCATGGAGCCACCAGAGTCAGACACGATGAATCTTTCCTGGTAAGCCACGACCTCATGGTGACATACAGATTATTAGAAATGGGTTAAATCAAGATGTAAGAATTAGCCAATAAGAAGTTAGAGGTGATAGGCCAGGCAGTGTTTAAATGAATGCAGTGTCTGTGTGATTATTTCAGGTGTAAGCTAGCCATGCAGTCGGGTCAAACAGAGGACCTGCTCTCCTTGTAACACAGAGTCATCTGCCTCTTCTGTTCACAACCACCCCATGCTCACATCCACTCAGTGCTCACAACCACCCTGTGTCCCCCTGACTCAGAGTAAAAGGGATATCATGGTGGCCCACCAGCCCCACAGTGTCTGCTCTTTCCCTCATCTGCTGCCTTTGTCTTCCTCCTGGCTCTGCTCCAGCCACACCCTGATCTCCTTGAACACATAGCTACCCTCTCTTCATCTAGAACACTTTTCTCCAAACACCGTAGCTCCAATCGTTGATCTGATGTCTCAGTGACATCTTTCCATACATCTCCATTTGTCTCATCTCCTGTCCTAGCTGTCTGTTGCTACCCAAGTCACTCCAGGACACACCAGACACTCATAGGAACCATCAAAAATAGTTCTCTTTTGGTGCGGGACAATTCTGTATTCTGTCAATTATGTTTTAAATAAATGCTGATTGACCAGTAGCCAGGCAGGATGCATAGGCAGGACAACCAGACAGGAAGAAGAGGTGGGACAATGAGAACAGGAGAATTCTGGGAAGGAGAAAGCCCATTCCTCCGCAGTCCTGTCCAGACACCAAAGAAGCAAGATGTGACCTGCCCTGCTGAAAAAGGTACTGAGCCACGTGGCTAACATAGATAAGAATAATGGGTTAATATAAGTTATAAGAGCTAATACGAAGCCTGAGCTAATGGGCCAATCAGTTTATAAGTTATGGAGACCTTCTATTTGATTCTTTGGGACCTAAAGACTGTGGGAACTGGGCAGTACAGCAACCCCAACAAGCAGGCCCCTCATGTTACACTTTTTTAGCCACCTGAATTTATAGAGACAGAAATCCTTACTTGTTTGTTCTGAATTTTGGCAGTCAGGGGGTGGACAGGATTAGAAAGACATGCTGGGTCAGAGCCCATCATGTGGCCTCTCCTCTAGGGCCAGTCTGGATTTCCTCATTGAGTGGCCTCAGGGCAGCAGGATCTTTACACTGGAGCCAAGGTTGAAGGTGAGTACTCCAGCAGGCAAAGTCGTAGCCTGGCCTTCTCACGTGACCTCACCTTAGACTTTGTACAATGTAACTTGCACATATGTTCTCTGGACACGAAACTCACAGTTGCAGAGGGGAGCAAGCACAGAGCCCACTTTTTAGTTGAAGAGGTGTAGTGACAGTTTTGTCAACTTGACACAACATAGAATGACCCAGGAAAAGAGTTTCAGTGAGGTGTTATCTGGGTTAGTTTGGATGTGTGTCATTGTCGTGGGAGATTGTTCTAGTTAAATTAACTGATGTGAGAAGGCCCAGCCTGCTATGGGTCTCCAGGCAGGAGATCCCGGACCAGCGAGGCTGAAGAGGGCTGAGAACAAATTAGCACGCATGCATTCCATGCTCTTTCAACATTTGACTGTGGATATGACTAACTGCTTCCAGCCCTGTCTCCACCTCTCCGCAATGATGGATTTTAACCTGGAAGTGTAAGCTGAATGCGGCCATCTGATTGAGACTGGCCCCCATAGGTTAATATATTTAAATATTTGGTTCCTAGGAGGTGGAACTGTTTGGGAAGGATTAGGAGGTGTGGCTTTGTGTTGCTGGGGGTGCACTTTGAGGTTTCAAAAGCCCACGCCATTCACAATTAGTTCTGACTGAGCTCATGTATCAGATATAAACTCTCAGCTCTTGTTTCAGTGCCATGTCTGCCTGCCTGATGCCATGCCTTCCACCCTGATGGCCATGGACTCACGGTCTGAAACTGTAAGCTCAATAAATTCTTTCTTTATAAGTTGGCTTGGTCATGGTGTCTTAGCATTGACAATAGAACAGCAACTAAGACACAGTAACAGAAACAAAACTAGAAAAAAAGCTGGCAACATTGTACAGGAGCCTGCAGGATGGGAGCTGCTGCGTACTCTGCACTGGCTGTATCTTCTCTGCCCCTTACATCAGCACCGAGCTAAGGCTCTTCTATCTGTATCCTATGCATACAAATGTTTTGTTCCTTGGTGCCTCCCTAGCACTGGACCTGGCACATAGTGACATTGATACACACTTCTTGAATGAACTTTAACCTTTCACCCTAATCTCACCATGTTAGATCTGAATATAGTAGTTTACAGTTGAGGGAAATGAACCTCAAAAATATTTGTAAGTTATACAGGATTCTCAGCTACCAAGTGGAAAAGCCAAGGCCAACAGGCGAATCTAGCTCCCCCTGGTCTGTCAGGCCGCAGGCCAAGGACAGTAGTCCACCAACCCCTCTGCCTCTGCTAGTGCCCCCAGCCACTACCAGGTCAAATTCAATTTTCCCCTTTGGTTGCACTCAAGCTAAGAGTAAAACAGTTACACCTTAAATCCGAGGATAGCTGGTATTTCAGGGTCTGTCAGGGTAAGAAAGCTCTCTAGGTGTTTAGATCTTCCTTTGGTTTGTCACAAAATGATGATAACTGAAAGTCTAGGTGGCTTTTAAAATGGCAGGCTCAAATTTTTAGCATTTTTCCCCTTTGCCTTGCTGTCTTTATAGGTATTTCACTAATAGTCATCACTGTTTTGCCCAGAAAGTCCTAGAGCTGTGATATTTGAAGTAATAAGACCCCTCCACTGGCCCTTTAATGATGTTGGCTAAAGCTACTGAGGTACAATTCACAGGCCTCATTTCGGAGGCCCAGCACACTTATCTCCACCTCCCTGTCTTCACTCCAAAGAGGATCTCATGCAAGGCTGTTTGAAGGCTAAGGAATTCAAAGCAGATTTCCCTACCATTTCTTATCTTGAAAAATATTCAGTATTTGTGTAATTAAAGTGAAGTCTTCCTAGAGAATATGACAACTCAAATAATCTTAAATGTACCTCCACGAAAGAGGCTGTCAAAATGGCATTTCATTGTAGAGCCACGTTCTCCAAGGCCTTTGCTTTCACTCTGATTCCTTGTAGTCTTTGAAGGTTATGTCATGGCTGACTTCAAATCACGTTTTAAATTATCATGACCTCTTTCAGAACAGGTTCTGTGAGCGAGGGAATCTTTCTTTTACTCTAGATTTTCTTCTACTGCATTGTTACCAAGGACTTGAAACAGCAAAAGTTGAAAGCAAACAAAATCTTCCCTGACCTTGGTTTTCCTGCTAGCTAACATTTTATTTTTTTTCTTGTGTACTAACAGTTTTTAAATAGCTCTTTAATACCTTCTGTCTCAATGTCTTCTTTGCTAAATTGTGCAGCAGAGGTGACCCATGCCCTCCAACCTAATTGGCAAATCTAAGGGAATTTGTCAAGTTCTCCGCAGTCTTGACATCATTGCTTCTCACCCCCCTCCCTACTACACACTTTCCTGTGCCCCAGCACACAGTGCCTAGGTTTTATTCTGAATAGCTGCAGGGTGAATCCCCTACTGTGTGCATCTGTGCGTATAACTGAGGGACTCCTCTCATGGCCAGCAGACTGGACTTGGCCATGAGAGGAGGGGGGCATGAAGAACGAGGACAAAGAGACAACCAAGAAAGAGGGGCAAAGGAAACCAAGAGCGGGCAAGAAAAAGGACGAAGAGAGGAGGGCAAAGAGCAAGAGCACAGCCGAGAGAGCAGGGGAGCCTGAGGAGAAACCGGAAGCTGCAGGGGAGGGAAGGCCAAGAGCTGGAGAAGACGGCTAGGGTGAGAAGAGGCAGGCATCAGCACGGACTCAGAAGCAGGTACTTGTGATACTGAGGGAGATGGGGGTCAGTGTGAGCCTGTAACTCCACTTCCAGGAGGTCTGATACCTTCTTCTGGCCTCCATGGGCACACACATGGTCCACACATATATATGTAGGCAAAATATTCATACAGACAGAAATAAATGAACAAACAAATAAATACATGAACAAATAAATAAATACAAAAGGAAATACTATGAAATTTGAGTTTTAAAATCTATGGGCTACAGTCAAAGCCATGCTTGTCAAAGACGTGGTCCTGAACACTTGAGATTTGTCGGATCTCTTTCAAATCTACTTACTGAACGACCTTAAGAATTTAGCCTCCCGCAGCCTCTCCGTCTGCTCACGCAACAGAGTAATGATTGCTTGTGTAGGGAGCACAGTTAGAAGATGTGCTCAACAAAGTATCAGGTGTAAAATCGCTACTCAATAAACAGAGGTCATAAAGGGTCACTCGAGGGCTCTGGTTTCTATTTCGACTTGTTAGCCAAAAAATCAAAGCTTACACTTAAGGATTCCTAATAATTCAAAAGCTTTTGGCATAATCCAGGTGCATATTAGCTGTCTCCACCTTAAATGTTTTATCTTGTTCCCAGCGTGGTGGCAGATGCCTTTTAATCCCAGCACTTGGGAGGCAGGAGCAAGCAGATCTCTGCGTTAGCGGCTAGCCTGGTCTGTACAGCAAGATCTAGGCCAGCCAGGGCAATATAAGAAGACCATGTCTCACGAAAGAAAGTATCCAGTATAACAGTAAATTAATGCATTTTTAAATGAAGCCCGTAGGTTTATTTCACCCCCATATGTGATAAATAAGATATTCACTAAAATGATACCGTTGCTTCTATTTTGGGAACAGCCTCCTTAGGAGCAGTTCATACACCGCACTGTTAACTTCAACTGCAGTTGGCAACAGTTTAGTTATTTTAGTTTTTTAATTTGAGAAGGGGCCCATTCGGGTCATTTAAATCCTTGGAACTGAAGCTGCTTTGGCTGTTTGTATTTTTATTTATTTTTTTCCTTTCTTTTCTTTTTTTGTCTTGGTGTTGAGAGAGGAGAAGATAGGAATTCAATTAGCACCTTGGTATTTTCATTATCCCTCCTTTCAGCTCAGGGGCCACTTCTCAGGGGCTGCTTCCCCGCAGTCGGGTCGCATCAAAAGCGGGGGCAGCAGTTTCTCGGTTTTTAATTTTCTATCAAAAAGGCGAGGCATCCATTTCGTTCCGCTCTAATTAGTACGAGAGTCCCTCTCACCTTTGTCAGCGAGCATCCAGATGCCTGGGAGGGGGACCTCACAGGTCTTCCACTTCAGGCCCTGACTTTGCTTCCTGGTGTTTAGGCTCACAGGGGCCCCCTTCAGTCCATGCCAGGCGCTCTCTGTAAGGTCAAGGTGGTGAGAAAAATAACATTCTCCAACTCTGCTTTCTTCTGTATCCAAGTACAAAGGAGATTATTTTAATAGAAATTAAGAAATTAAAGATAAAACTCCAAGCCAGTGATGAGCCTCCTCAAAAGGAGCATCTCTTTAGGAGGAAACCAGGGTGGGAATCTGCAGAAAATTCCCTCTGCTTTTCCTGTGAGGAAACTAAGGCCAACCGTGGCAAACCATCTTAACCAGGATGATATGACTTCGTTAGCACTCTGGGCCTTTTATGAAGACTGAAATCTCAATTCAATATAAATCTCCCTGATCAGAGGGGCTTGGCGGATGTGTTGGTTCAGAGATCCCCTGATCCGGCAAGGTCTCCACAATCAAGAGGGCAGAGCCTAAAATGTTATGGGTGATTCTCTGCACCCTACACATTAGGAGAATGCCCCCGAGCTTCGGCGAACCTGCTCGGACTGACTCTTCTCTCTCATCCTGTTAGAGAAGCATCTACTTTGTATAATGCACCATGATGGTTCACAATGAATAACGAGATGCCACAGATGCCGGACACCCTCATTTTAGGGGGAAATTTAATCTGAGTGAGCTCGCTGGCATCCTTTAGGCTAGAAGTCACAAACTCAAATGACCTGCAGACCACAGGAGTGAGTGGTTCTGGCTCTGTGGAAAACCGTAATGGGTGGGGAGAGAGGTGGGAGCTGATCCAGCCGGAGGATGCCTGGGGCCTTTCAAAGGAGCAGCTGTTGCTCACTTGCAGCCAAGTGTGTTCCGCAGAAGAATGCAACTCAGTGTGGCCAACCCTGAAGATTTCCCAGGAAAAGTCAGAAATCTCAACTTGTTTTTAAAATCGCTTCCATTTCCTAACCGACGACTCAAGCCAGAGTTCCCGGCCCAGTGTGCCCTGTGCAGAGGTCACAGGGAAGTGAGTCACGCCCTTGGTGAACATTCTTTTTCACCCATTTTATACCTTCCTGCCTCGCCTCCTGCTTCCTGCTTATACCCAGGGCTGTAACAAGTGGGCAAACAAGGAAGGCCACTTGTTGGCATGTTAGAGACAACCTCCACTGTTCTGCAACGGTAAGCACATTACTGCGGGTGTTTAATTTTAGCAAGATAATATTTACGATTTGATTCCTTGAGGGAAGAGTTCTATCAGCTCTAGCTAATACTTCAAGATGAGGTGCATATAAGGGACTTGTGCTGAGCTATGCAGTGAAGAATTCCATTTTGAAGCAAGGGCAAAAAGCACATCAAATGACACTTGAAAGTCACCACCTGAAGGGTTACGCAGTAATAAAGCTTGGTTAGAAAAGGGACAGATAAACTGGGCAATGGTGGCGTCACCTTTAATCCCAGCACTCAGGAGGCAGAGGCAGGTGGATCTCTGAGTTCGAAGCCAGCCTGGTCTACACAGTGAGTTTCAGGACAGCCAGGGTCACACAGAAAAACCCTGCCCTGAAAAACCAGAGGAGAGAGAGAGAGAGAGAGAGAGAGAGAGAGAGAGAGAGAGAGAGAGAGAGAGATCAATAGGATTAGCTATTAAAAGACCCTCATATGACTCTTCTCTCATTTTAAAAGATAATATGAATATCTATATGGTCATTGTCAAGAGGAGTCCAGCACTTAAAGCATTGCTGTCCTCACAAGCACCAAATGTTGAAGGTTAGGCATGGCCTGTGAGCAGTGCACTGGGGTTAGAGACTGGGCCACAGGAGGTGAGGCTGGGCCCTTCCCATAGGAAAGGATTTGAAAAGCAGACTAGTGCACCGTCAATGGGGTCTGAGACAAATATAAACATGTTTATGCAGCACTGCTGGAAAAGTCTGACCCCGACTCTTCTGGAGGAGAGGCCCTGGTATGTCCCCTGTGCTTTCTTCTGTGCTATACATGTAACCGGTTTCAAGCTATCAACACGAAGCGGCTGAAAGCAGAGAGAGCATGAAATAGGCACAGGTCGGTGGCCAGGCACGGTGAGGGGCAAGGTCAATGAAAATTCAGGAGGAGACACTCAGGTTCAGGAATGCCATTCTGGGAGGGTGAAGCCGATCGCCCACAGAGGTCAGCAAGCTACAGAAATGGAAACAGAGATTACAAACCCCCAATGAAATTTGTGAGGATGACCACAGTGGGGAGAGGAAAGTGTAGAAGACAGAGTTGAGTCCAGAAACCATAAAACCAAGGAGGACCTTGGCCTTGAGCTCAGCACAAGTTAACAAGTTGCCACATGGGACTGCGGAATGACTATTGTCCATCCGTAGCTATGAAAGGTCCCCTACAACAGGGGTTCTCAACCTGCAGGCTGCAACCCTTTTGTGGTCGATCAGCTCTTTCAAAAGAGCTGCCTAAGACCATTAGAAGATACAGAAATACATTACAGTTCATAATGATAGCAAAATTACGGTTATGGAGTAGTAATGAAAACAATATTATGGTTTGAGCTCACCACAACATGAGGAACTGTGTTAAAAGATCGCAGCATTAGGAAGGTCGAGACTCACTGCTCTATGGGCATGAGGCTCTGTGTACTACACATATGTGTAAGCCCATATTCCTGTCCATCGGGGAGATGAAGCCTGTACACTTTACACACATGACGTGGGGCGCCATGTGCCTGGTAGAAACAGGCTATGCTAGAGCTGAAGAAAGGAAGCTTTTAACACTTGTAATGTAGCTACCACTTACCTGAGCTTTACAAGGTGCCTGAACATTGGGTCCGGTGCTTTGTTTGCATTCTATTTAGGTGAAAAAAAATCCGGCTAAATGTTTAAGAAATTTATCTACTGTTACACAGCATGGCACATAGCCCTTTCTAACTTTAGAAACTCATCCCCCACCACGTCGCTGTGACGTCCTCTCCAGAAGATAATAGTCTGGTGAGGTGAAGGGCAGTGCAATCAGAGGTTATAGTTCCTCTTTTTAAAAAACTATTCAGCCTGCATATTCCTAAAGAGTCAATCCATGCTATTTTTTTTTCTGTAAGACCTCCCTTGTGCTTGCATGTGACATGTATTTTTAGGCTCTGCTGTTAGCAAGTGTATTTTCGTGTGATTGAGTGGGAGAGTGGGAAAAGTTTCACGGAGCTGTCTCCACCAGAATGCAGGGGGCTCAGCAGACACTGTAAAATCTCTGCCATCCAAGGTCTTAGGAAAACTGCAGAGAGATGCGGTCTTCTCACCCTGTTATCCTACATTCATGCCGGATGCATGACTGGTTACAGGTATTGGTAAGGCATTTTAAATGACCCACTTCCAGCGGTGAACATAATTGCTCACCATGCCAAACCAACTGGCACTTCTCAGGTTATAAAACCACAAAGTGGGAAAAATGTTAAAACAGCTAAAGCAAAAAAATGACGCCCGAACAGGGCAGGAGCAAAATGGAACAGATGGCTGACCTCTAGGGGGGCTTCACTGCCACGTCCATGGTAATTGGATGCTGGGGCTTTTCTGGCAAGGACTGTACAGCTTCATCTACAAGATTCAGGCCCATTCCTGCTCAGGTTCTTCTCAGTGCATCCTCTCCGTGGCTCGAGCGGACGGTTCATCCAAAACACAAACGTTACCTTTACTTTATGATGCTTCTCTGATAACAAGGACATGAAAAGTAATTAAGGACTGAATTTCCTAGCTGACTCTCTTGCATGTACAATTATCTGCAGATATAAAATTGCCCACTTTGATAATTATACCCTCAGAATGAGGGGCAAGTGGCTAATTATGCCCACATGTGGCCGATTGCACTTTCCATTAGCCAATTACATGCACAGTTATTTGTGCACATCAATAATTGCACTCCTGGAAAATAGCGGCCCTCCTTTCAAATATTCCTGCTCGGAGAGGCTGATGGAGTGATTGTTGCACTGGAAATGTACTTAGTGGCCACTGGAAGAGAATCAGATATCAGGAGACGTGTAAGTGGCCAGAGCCTACAAACGACATCAAGTGCCAAAGAAAGTGGGAAGAACCATGGAACGGCTCCAGGACAGCACATGCTTTAGGAGGCTCAGTTCTGGGGGTGGCTGGGCCCGTCATGCACAGTGACCTTCGTTCATGTCTTTGTGTGTGCAGAACCTGTAGACATGAACGAAGGTCACTGTGCAGGTCAGGCGATTCATGCAGTCTCCTTTGGTCAAAGCATTACATACAGATAGACACCATCGTGTCTGCCAGCACATCTAATTGTGCAGCAAAGGTAGTGAGTCTCTGTAGCAAAGCAGGACCGCCAGTTTGGGTAAGGTCAGGAAGCCTATTGCTTTGCCTCTACTGTTTCTGCGGGTGACAGTTCAGAAAACAACACGCTATCATTCAAAATTCATTCATTTATTCAGTAAAATCTGTTGAGTCTTAGGCTGTCCTGGAAACATGATGAACAACTGTCAGAAAGTCACGAGCGTCTTGACTGGGGCCTCCGTTCTGTGAGCTGCCTTTTACTCTGATCTGCTCTAATGAGCAACTCAGGGGAAAGAAATTTCACCTCATGTCCAGGAAAAAAACCTGGCATGGAATTTTGTGGCTTGGTTGCCAGCCACATTGGGTGACAGTGAAGCTTGTGGGGTCTGGCTATTTTCATCAACCTCAGGACCAAGAGTGACAATGACCACAAGTGATCACTGAACCCTCAAATCCTTGCCAAGCACTTTTAGCTTCCTCCTCTGGTTCCCGTTCCATGCCCAGCCCTCCTATCTCTCTATGTTGTTACTCACCAATTCTCCAGATCCTCTCTTCCCTACATGGAAAAGGGATTCAGGGGGCAAAGGAAGGCACCACAGAGTCAGGCATGAAAGCTTAGTCTCCAGGGATGAGATGTTGGTTAGATGAGCAGGGAGTAGCGGTCAAGGCCATGCTACAAGAAGCCGACGTATAAAACAGTTTGGTGGAGGGCTGGAAGTCTAGCCTCTAAAGCCAGACTTTCCTGCATCTGAGTCCTTGTTGTATGATGTTGAGCCATTCATTTAGCGTCTCTGCTTTGCTCAGTGTTCTCGAAAAAGGAAACGATGCCCACTTCATAAAGTTATTATAAGAATCAGATCAGGAGGAAACATGAATGGGACTGTTTGGAATACCCATAGTGTATGCCAATTGTTTCCCCCCTATTTTTATTCGTGGACTGAAAATACACAAAAATCTTCTAAGTGATGCAAATGATTCAAAACTTAAACATGCATTTCAAAACGAACATGAATATCAGAACAAAGGAAGCATTCTCAGAGGCTCTCGTGTAGTGGGGTGTGCCGGAGCCCAGGAATCTTCCCCTTGGGGAAGCCCCTACCTTCCACCTATGTTACTCTGGTACAGGTGACCCAAGGACCAGCCTTTGAGGAACGGAACCACATACAGCTGGTTCTGGCTGCACCCAGTGTTTGCTTGGCATATTGAACACTAGAGAAGGAACTTCCAAGGTTTGGGCCCAACTTCTGGGATCACAGATCACATCAGCTGTGCAACAACAGAGAAGGCCCGAGTTGCTGCAGCAGGTTGGTGTCTACACTGTCATGCTCAGATGCGGGGCCACTGGACACACGCAGCGGCTTCCATCTCTGGCTCTTACTTCTCAGGAAATAATGTATTTTTAATTAGTATTTTGTTATGAAATGAAGAAAAAATTCATAAACATTTGCACTTAGGGGACAAGGTGTCAGAACTAAACACCCAGTCTTCTGGATGACTCACAGCAATAGGAAACAGAGCAGGATGTTGGCCACTGTGCAAACGTATTGATCGGTGTTGGTTGCTCTGCAGTTTGCAAAGAGAGATGGTTCTGCCTGGTGTGTTTCAACGCTTGAGGGAAGGAAGAAGCTTCCAAACATCGGCTGGTCTCGCCCAGCTCTCTTTAACAGCAAATTCTAACACCAGCAAAATTAAAATGGCTCCCAGGCTGCAAAGGGTTCCGTGCACAGAGTAATCACACCCCTTTGTGGACGAGTGCATTTCATAGCAACTGCCACGGTCCAGACACATACGAAAGGAGAATGTTCGCCCTGGATGCTCTCAGCAGGATCTTATCAGCCTAAACAGAAATAGTTATCATTTACATTGAAAAATTGTTCTACTTTAATACCACAGAAGAAAATTTGCCTTGCCCACATCTAAATTCTGATATTCGTGAAGACAAATTCTCCTGCCACCCCACAAATGTTATAGTTTAGATGCATGATTTCTCCCATAGGTCTGTGATCCCCAGCGGGTGATGCTCTTGTAGGAAGCTGGGCAGCCTGTGTAAAGCCGGAAGAGACAAATTTGTGAGTCTATCAGTCAGGGTCCAGAGGAACGGACCAATAGAAGGAATATGTAGCAAACGGGATTTATTAGATTGGCTTGCATGAAATGGTGAGGCAGCCCAGAGCTGACTGCACACTGGAGAAGCCCTATAATTGTTCAGTCTGTGAGGCTGGGCCCCTCAGCACTTCCAACCTGGCACTAAAGGCCTGGGGGATTCTGAGGAGCCACTGGTCTTCAGCCCTTGGTCAAAAGCCAAAGAAACTGGATCCTGAGATAGCAAATATGGTGGTGGTGGTGGCCAAAGCAACAGCAAGGTAGACCATTCCCCAGCAAGGGTGTTAGCAGGAAAGCAAACCTCACTGGATTTCCCTCTTTCCATCTGGGTTGCCATCTTCCCACTTGTGCGGTCACTCCTTTCTGAAAACAGTCTCACCAACCCGCCCTGAGGGCGTCTCTTAGCTGATTCCAGCAATCAGACTGACAAGTGAGGGGTGGGACTTAAGAGTTAGAGCCTAGCTAGCCCTGCCAATGGCCAAGCCTCTTCTGCTTCCTGGTCCGCTGACAGGTAAGACATCCTGCTTACCTGCTCCTGCACCCAGGGTAAGTTTGTCTCCCCTGCCTTGATGGACTGAGCTGTAAGACAAAGTCCGTCGTCCCTCCCTGAGCTGTTTCTGTGACGTCTGTAACATAACAAGATGGCTAATTACATGGCCCCTAACACAGTCCTTTTATGATGACCCTAGCCGGTTGCGGGAGCTTGGTCCGTTTAGCCAATGACATTTGGAGGTGATCTGCCATGGGCACGCTTTCCCTCCCCCCTGACCCCCCCCCCCGTAGGTGAGCATCTGATGCACCATTCAGTGACCTGGTCCGGAGCTTTCTCCATCCTCCCACGGTGGAGACGTCACTTCCCACTGTATCCGTGAATGTTGTGTGTTCCCCATTTCAGCCCTTAATAAAGAAGTTTTCTTCCTAAGCATCCGTGGATTTCTTGCAATACTAGCCCCACCCCTAGGGTGGCCTCTCCTTGCTTCTCAGGTTTGCTACCAGTGGGCACCCGTCAACACTTGCACCTTTGACGCTCAGATGAGACATGCTCTAAAACCGAATCCAGGCTCACAGCCTCCAGCATCATGTGTCATAGTGAGAAGAGGAACGAACGCTATAGTTAAATACTGCTCAAGGGCCTGTGTGGTAGACGTGGCCACAAGCTTGTGGTGTCGTTGACAGTAGAATCTTGAGATTGGGCCTCCTAGGAAGAAGTTACTTCCCGGGTGTGGCTCCTACCATGTTGTCCCATCTCCCCACAGGCCCCAAAGCATCAGGGTCCAATGATCATAGCCACTTCGTTGGCTGTTACTGAATGTCTATCAGGTATATTGTATCTCTAGATGATTGTGTAAAATTTTTGGCTCATCTTGAACTTTCAATTGTATTTCAGTGTGAGGAGAAAAGGAACATTCACACATGCTCTCACTGGTGTATCTGAGTGACTTGAAATAGAGATTTGGGAGACTCGTGTGATTATGAGTAGACACTCATCTCCTCTGACCTACTTTCCTAGCTCGGGTGTGTTCGGCCCACAGGTCATGCTCGGACTTGCAAGGACTCGGAAGGTGTGAGGGATGAAAGGTAGGGTTCACCTGAGGTAGGTGTTACTTCAGGTCCCCTGGCACCAACGAAGCAACTCCAACCGACTTGGTCAGTTGACAGGAGCCATCAAGGGTGCGGTGGGATATAGGAAGCTACTGCCATGAACTCACGGAGATTGCCAAGAGCCGTCAGACAGTAGTAATGGCTTTTGATTTAAGGTTGAAGGAAGCAGTCCCTGGGGCCACTTACTGTGCTACATCATCCTGTTTGGGAAATGCTCTCAAGAAACTGCTGGGCAGACCGAGAGGATGGAATTCACTGAGGAAAACGGGCACGAAGTCGAACCTCTCCGATGTGCTCGTTAGCTGTGAACTGGCTTGTGGGAGAACACATTTTCTATATCCATTACAGAGAATATTCGTCTGTTCAACCCTTCCTTGCTCCCACCTGCCTGTTTCTGTCTTTATCTCCTCTGCCTCTTCGTGTCTATATGCACACGCGCACACACACATGCACACATACGCACACACGCACACGCACGCACACACCGCACACGTGCACACATACACACGCACGCACACACACCACACACACACACACACACACACACACGCACACACCTGTTCATTGTCAGCAAACTTCTTTACCTCTTAGAAAGAACTGTGGGTTCTGATGGAAGCAGTGTTGACCTCTAGCCTAGATCAAACAGGAGGGTTCCTTCTGGGCTTGGCCATTCTGCAGTCTCTGATCGCCTTCTCTCACCCCCAGGGAGGAAGCCTTTGCTGTCCTGCGAGGGTTAGGGGCTGGCAGTCTCCCCAAGGAGGGAAGGTGGTGGGGTCGTGTCTTCAGGCAGATGCTCGGATTATGAAACCAAACGTAGGCTGCTCTCGGCTGCTCTGCCCTTCGCTCACTGCTTGGCAATGGCAGCCTGGCAGAGACGCAGAATGACGTGTTGTGGGCTAAGGTTGAGGCATTTATCTCTCCCTAGACAAAGAAGAGCATTGTCTTGCCAAACTGATGCATTCCTGCCGCCGTTAAGGGCCCTGTTGTGGTCCTGCTCCTGAAGCAGCTGCTGGTAACACAGGAGCATCTCTTGAGAGCTCTCCTTGTGCTGATCAGAAAGCAGCAGGCAGCAGGGGAAAAAAATCAATAAGCAAATACTGGATCAGTGGCCCTTGTTGAGCCCCTCCAAATCTTACGTGTTGCTGTAAACCCTAACTGTTCCTGGGGTGCTCCTTACAGAATGAAGTCATAGAAAGCTACATTAACGTGGCAGGGTGCCTGTCAAAACAGCTGTCAAGTCAGTCAGTCATGGCAGTCCATGCCTGGCTGGGGCAGGAAAGTGATCACAAGTTTGAGGCTATCCTGGCCAACAGAGTGTGAGAGAGAGAGAGATAGGGAGGGAGGGAGAGAGAGAGATAGGGAGAGGGGAGGGAGGGAGGAAGGGAGGGAGGGAGGGAGGGAGGAAGGAAGGGAGGGAGGGAGGGAGAGAGAGAGAGAGAGAGAGAGAGAGAGAGAGAGAGAGAGAGGAAAAAGATCCAGCAAAGCAGCTCAGGGTGAAAGCCCCAGCCCTAAGACTGATGACCTGAATTTGCTACCACATGTGAACTGAGAGTACTGACTCCCATGACCTCCATATGCATGCCATGTGAGCCCCCCACACATGTGTACACAATAGATAAATAAATAAAATGTACTAAACATTTTAAATATATGTTTAGAAAACCAAGGAAAACAAATCTGAATAATCAACAAACCCAAGTCTGTGGTCAAACGTGATATTCAGTCAAGACTGCCGTTCCTCCCAGCCTCTCTACCCCACTCCATAGCTACACACGCAGGCACCAGAAACGCTAAGTGCTTAGGATGGCGATGCCTGAAGATGTGCCGTCCCTTGTTCTGATGTCCTGAGGGAGACACTGGTGGGACCGACATGGAGGGATGGAGCCTTTCAGTGGGGAACAACCTGAGGACTGCTGTGTAGGAGCAGAAGAACCTTGACGCCTGTGGGAGAAGGCGGACGATCTCGAGAGACGCTCAGCGAGAAGGCGGACGATCCTGAGAGACGCTGAGCATCACTTGTCATGGTATAGGTGATGTCTCGGCCACACAGCACACATTAGGTGTGACAAGAGCCTAAATCCATCAGGGTCAGTAGAGAGAAGGGATTTTCACCAAAACCTGAGAATTCAGCCTCCTTTCCCCGAATTTGGACTCTGTTTCTCCTAAGGATGTGCCTCCACTCTTCCTGGAGATTCAAAGACAATCACAGGCTCCTAGTGAGTAGGGTATGGGCTTCCTGGCAATCTGGACTTTGGAACTTCCCAAATGCTACTCCAGCGCTCTAGTCAGGTAGAGGTGGACAAGCTCTTCACCTGAGAAAGCCACTCATCACTCGGAGAGGATAGAGCACCCGAAACGCAGTGAGCCTTGCTGTCTTCAGTCGTTCGTGAAATGAGCGTTTGAGAGACAGGGAGCTGAGGTACACACACTCCCTGAGACTGCTTGGCTTTTAAAGAAAGGCTGGGGAGAAGGAGTGAAGCTGGGCCAAAGAGTGTCCTCCAACCATAGGTTGTGATTGAACATAATTAAATTATAGTTTTAATTGGGCAAGCACTCACGGGGCCCTTATTATTTTAAAATGAATTGCCTTCTAATTGTTAGTGTGCAGATATGATACACTGAACCAAAACTATTTCAATAAAACATCATTATTTTTAAAGGAGCAATAGAAGAATCTCTAGGTCAGACAAGGTAAACCATAAGAAATAAATGCTGACTCACAATTTTCCATTGTAACTAGGAACGAGACGGAATGAGTAAGCAAAAACCTTCAACTGTACTGTCCTGTGTTCCCACGTTTACCTAAGCTGTTAACAGACAGCTGTCCTGACCCTCGGGCACAGAGTGCTTGGACCTGATGAACAGTGGTCATTTCTATGTAGTTCTATCTTGAGCTAGGATTCCTTGCTGCTGCTAAGATCACCGATGACCTTCACCGGGATGCCTAAGATCTGTGCAGAACCACAGGCTTGTGATCTCTCAGATGGAGCTGGCAGTTCTACCTCCATCATGAGCCCACCCTGAGAAAAAAAGACCCCATGACTGTAGTTATCTGAGAGCCTCATGGCAAGAAGCCTTCTGAATACTATAATTAGCGTTATGGTTAAGTATTGCTTGGATTCTCTGCTTCTAAATACATGTGTCAGATGAGCAAGAAGTCAATTTTCTCTGAAGCGAGACTGAAATTTGAAAATCATGTAGTTCATGCTTTGTGAATCTAGGTTAACAACTCATTCATATACTTTTATCACCACATGGACTATTGACAACAAAATTTGACTTAAAATGTTTATTTCCAGGACTGACTAGAACTTCAGTAATAATGCCAATGAGAACTAAATTTCTTTATAATGCCAATCCATACTAAGGCTGAGAACCATCACCCATAATGACAATTTATTAAAACAAAATGTGCATATTGAGGAATGAGCACAGTGTTGCCTATTCTGGTTAGTTATCAGGCTAGAATAAACTATGCAGGGTGTGTGGACAGGGAACAAAAATAGGAGGGAACCCCTGGGCTCCCAGGAAGCAATGACATGTTGCATGGTGTCACTCAATACTACTCAAAGTGTGCTGTTTGCATCAGTGTTCTAGGTGAAAATGTTGGGCCGGACCATAATCCAACAAATCCAAATCCCCAGAGTCTCAGAAATCTCTGTTTGAGATGGATTTCCCGTGTTTATGGTGTGCTTTGGAGTCTAAGAAACATTGTGGAACTGATCCCAACTCAGGCAGACTTCTCAAGGAGTCTGAGTAAGTCACTAGTTAAGTCTTCTGGTGCTTAAAATAGGTCCAATTAGCTAGGTAAATGACCCAACCCGTAAAATGTTTGCTGTGCAATCATGAGGACCTGAATTTGATCCCCAGAAACCATGTCAAAAAGCCAGATATAGTGGTGCTCACTTGCAATCCCAGTGCTGGGCAGGCAGAGTTAGATAGGTAGATCCTGGGGTTTAGTGGGCAGCCAGCCTAGCTGGCTGAGTTCCAGGCCAAGCTGGACCATACCCCGAGGAATAACACACAAGGTTGACCTGTGACCTCCACATCTATGCACATACACACATGCAAGGCAAGCCAATAAGGTCTACTTCATAAGATGGCTTTCAAGACTAGACAAGACATTAATGTCTCTGGCCTCCAGGTTGACATTCAGCAAATGTAGTTGCCGTATGTCTCCACTCTGCCATGCACCAGCTGTTTAACCGCAGGCGAGCAGCTGAGCGTTTCTTCATATATAAAAGAGAACAATATCTTTTATACTTAGCTCACAATGTGGCTGTAAAAGTCGGCTGCAATTGCGTGCTGAAGGCTATCACTGCCCTGCACAGGGCCTACACACACATAAAGGGTTGGTGAGACCACATGAATGGTTTGAAGCTCGGGGTGAGCGATGCGACTGACCCTGATCTAAGGCACAGCAGCACAGGTATCTGACTCGTGAAGACTGGCCAAAGACACAAATGTAAGTACTACCTCCCCCTTCCCGGCTCTCTGCTAAAATTTTACCAACAAACCCTTAGTTTTATAGTTATTAACTTTTCACCATTATGATTCTAGACTGGGCAACCTAGCTTTGTCAGCATGCTGAATAAATAGATTCTGGGAAGGATTCATGTCATCCAAGCACACAGTCATCTATATATATCATTGGAATAGCTATTAATTTATGGTGAGGAGAGTTGCCCCAGGGCATTCCCCCAAGGAAATGCAAAAGGAGCTAGCTAAATATTTTGAATGTCTAGTGACTTTAGGCTCAGGTGACACTAAGTACTCGGTCCCACAGAGGAGATGTGCTATCCTAAAGAAGACACAGTGAATCGTAGGGCAAGGCTGTGCTCACTCTTCACTCTTAAGTGGATATCGTCCTTTCAGAGACTCTCCCCTTCTGGCACGACTATGGTTGTCAGTGCCCTCGTGACTTCTTAATAGTCTTACCCTTTTGTGACACTGCAATGCCTCCAACTGTGTTAATGTCAAGGCCCAGTAGCCATTCTTTATCTTCAAGAGAAGTTTTGTTTTGTTTGTTTTGTTTTTTCACAGTGCTGGAGATACATCTTTGAGCCTCATTATACCACAAAACAACATCCTCAAACCCAGGTAGATATTTGCAAAGTGTTAGCCCGCTTGTGGCTGGTCATCTGGATACGTCTTAAAAAAGCGAAAACTTAGGTCTTCCCCAGATCTCCTAAGTAAAGCTCTCTACTGGTACAATCTAGAGACCTGCAATTTAATCAAATTACTGGATATTTTATACAGAGCAGTGTGAGGACTAGGGGTTCCTTTTCACAGTTCTGCTAATTGTGTAACATGTGGACTTCTGGATTCCCAATGTATTGGTGCTCCTTGGTTCCTGGTTCATGTGGTGGCTCCTTTGCACCACTTTGTGTTAGTCATGAAAGATACTGTGAACTCAATATCTGTATCCTATCTCCCTATTCAAATATCATAATATTTATTCTCAGTGAGCTCATGTTAGCAGGTGTCATGAGGATGGAGCTTCCGAATGTCGTTAGTGCCCTCTAAACACAACAACCACTGTTCTCTGCTCTTTCTGCAACTAGAAGCCGGCAGTCTGGAAACTGGGGGACAGACAAACCTGATGTGATGTGCTAGTGTCCAGGACTGAGGACCAGTATCTCTGTCACCACGCCGCTAAGACAGCCTGAGAAGGCAAGGGACACTGAACTAGACACAAAGGCTACTCCTACAGATTTACACCTGCTTAGGAAAACTCGATGCTAACTCTAAGTCTGGGTCAAAAGCCACTTCTCCACTCTTTTTTGGGGAAGAGATCACCTGACACTATTATTTCTGGTGGTAGAAACATAAATGGAATTTGTTTGATGTGGAGTCTCACTACACGGATTATATGGGTTTATTATCATCTACAGGAAGCAAAAGGAATGCAGTTTTACAAACATTTAAGACTTTTATTTGTTGTTGTTGTTGGTGGTGGTGGTGGTGGTGTGGGTGTGGGTGTGTGGTTTAGTACTTACCACACCATGCAGGTGGAGGTCTGAAGAGGCGGCGTTTGCTGTCCAATAGAAATGATCAGAAATTGGGCTCAGGTTTGACAGCAAGCATCTTTACCTGCCGAGCCCTCTCGCTGGCCCAGGAATACACTCGGAAATTGGTACGTTGAGAATCACTGTAGCTGGGTGGGGCTTCAGCAAGGGTGTGCTTGACTCCCGTTAGCTGTGTCACACTTGGGGAAAGGAAGGATGAAGTGCTGCCTGCGCCCAGTCGGTAGGGCTGGGAACGCTGTCAAACTCTCCTCAAAGCACAGGGCAGTCCCTACAGCTGCAAATGTCAGCAGTGCCAAGCATGGTCCAGCTTCCTCGTGCTGTTTCCACCCTGGTCGGTGGCTGCCCTTTCAGGCCCAGGGCTCGTCTGCCCCCGGCCGTCTGCAGAGAAATTTTAAAGGCCTGGACCATATTAATGTTGAAGGAAAAGAATAAATTCACATGAAAGCTCGCCTTTCACATACCAGGAGCTCCATAAAAAAAATTTAATTAAATAGTGAATAGATTAAGACATTAATTTCACATGTGTTTTAATAAATAACAGGAAGAGATGGCTTCTCATATATATAACTCGCCTTCATCCTGAGTGGATTGCCAGATGATCGCATGCGTTTTCCCTTTGAATGGATCCAGTGACGGCGCCTTTCACAAAGAAAGAAGAGTGGGTTTCAAATGCTGAATATGTGAGGCTGAAAAAGTCAGCCCCATCCAACCCCCAGGTTTATTTAAAGAATTCGAAGAGTTTCAGGAAAAAAAATCATATGGCTTCAAGGTTAATGTGTAAGATTTACAGAAACTGAAAAAAATTACAGCCCAAAAAAGAAAAGCATGAACTTCCTGCGTGCCTCTAAATTAGAATGAGCGCTCAAGCAGGTTAATTATAAAAACCCTAATTTAACAGGCTTCTCTATCTGCTTCCCGCTACAACCAGCATTTAAATCAGTAATATTTGAGGAGAAATTATAAGTAAGGGAAAGTTCTGAGCCAAATTTGCTTTTTATGCACACCCAGGTCAAATGCTAAATGTCCTATCTGCAAATTGGGTACTTAGATGGTTTAATAGTCATGAAGAGAGTGGAACAGAAGGAGAAGCATAAGACAGGATTCAATTGTAAGAGCATCAATAGTCGTGAATGATCAGGGAGACTACACAAAGAAGTTAAAAGAGCCAGTAGCTAGGGACGAGAGATGACTCAGTTGGCAAAGCACCTACTGTGTAAGTCTGTAGACCTGAGTGTTAATCCCCAGCACTACACAATGGCCAGATGCAGCAGTGTGTGCCTGTAACCCCAACACTTGGATTGGGGAGCTAGGTGGAATCCAGGGAGCTTTTTCGCCAGCCAGACTTACAGAATAAGTAAGCTGTAGGAAACTTGTTCAAAAATTAACTGGAGAGCAATGGAAGAAGATACCCACCTCCTGGACTAGACACAGCTGCATATATGCCTACTTGCAAGTTTGCATGCCCACTTGAACATGTGCATATATCACACACACACACACACACACACACACACACACACACACATACACGCACACATCAGTAACTAATGGGTCCTTGCTGTCCTGGCAAAACAAAGGTTTTACTTTTCTGATATATCTTACTAATCACATCCAATTCTTCAGCTCCAGCTAAGAAGAACCACAGATATGTAATGGCCCCAATTGAGCCATCATGTGACTCTCAATCCTCCCCTCCGGGATGTCACAAGCCAAGCCTCCATCAACCGTATCTCTCTCAACACTTATCTTTCAAGCTCCTACGGAACACTCACCAAGCTCTGAACACTCAATGTTCAAAGTTTTAAAATCCTTCTATAATGCCCTCACCTCCAGTCAGGTCTATCACAGCAATACCCCACTCCTGGTACCAACTTCCGTCTTAATTAGCATTACTCTTGCTGTGATAAAACACTATCACCAGAAGCAACTTGGAGAAGAAAGGGCTTACTTCATTTGCAGTTCCATATCACACTTCATCATGGAAAGCAGGTAGGGAAGGAACTCAAGCAAGACAGGAACATAGAGACAGGAGCTGATGCAGTGGCCACGGAGGGGTGCTGCTTACCGGCTTGCTCTTCACAGTTTGCTCAATCTGCTTACTTATAGAACCCAGGACTACCAGCCAGAGATGTCCCACCCAACATTGATTGGGCTATCCTAAATCACTAATTAAGAAAATGTCCTACAGGCTTGCCTACAGACCAATCTTATAGAGTTAATATCTCAACTGAGGGTCTCTCCTCTCAGATGACAATAGCTTGTGTCAAGTTGGCATAAAAATAGCCAGCACCACCGGGCATTTTATCACAGCAACAGGAAGAAAAACTAGCGCAGAGTTCAAGGCCAGCCTGGGCTGCATGAGAGCGTGACTCAAAAACCTCCAAAATACAAACATACAACCAAAACTCCAAATTCTTCACCCTTCAGTTCAGGAAATAGGGACATATGCTCAGTACATTGCTCCAGAACTCAGGCTGTCCCAGTACCGAAGCTCCTTAGCACAGACCCAGGGCTCCACGCCCTTCTGAAACTACTCCTGACACTCGAGAGCATTTGTCCACACGCTAGTCTTGTTTACACACCCATGCCTTCCACTGTGTCCCAACCTCGTCCATCTTCAATCTCTAAAGCCTTCAGCCCAATAAATGTTGGGGGAATGAAGCTGAGATTTTCTGATAACAGTCTGCTGCACTTTGAGATTGTTGACTTACATCGGTGGTCCTCAACCTTTGGGGCCAAATGACACTTTCACAGAAGTCGCCTAGGACCACTAGGAAGCACAGATATTTATATAGTAGCTAAATTAAAGTTATGAAGTAGCAACAAAAATAATTTTATGGTTTACATAAAGGGCTGTAGCATTATGGGAGGTTGAGAACCACTGACTTAAATGAACCAGCATAGTATATGATTTGTCTTTAAAATTATTTTTTGAACATATGTTCTTCCCACATATAAATGTTCCATAAATGTTATTAAACTCTGCCTCCAGATTAGGTTTCATCAATGTGCCATGATGAACTCTACATACCATTTTTTTAAAACAGATAAATGTGTGAAGATTTGGAATATGTAAGAGCCCAAATGTATTTTAGTTAATATTAGTTTTTCTTTTTTGTTGTTCTTTTTTTTTTCCATATATTGTTTTGTTTTATTTTTTCCATTCAAGAACATAATTAAAGATAAAAAAAAATTTTTTTTCCTTTCTTCCCCTTCTCCCGGTCCCCTCCCACTACCCCCCACCCCTCCTCCCTCCCCCTTCTTCCTTGAAAGAGGGCATGGTGCCCTGCCCTGTTGGAAGTCCAAGGCCCACCCCCATCCCT